>DF360097.1:40592-51646 GCA_000787875.1 Solanum virginianum | reverse complement strand
CGATCACAAGGATGTATTGTAAGTAGCCTTATCTTGCATTCCTGTCAGAGATTATTTTTAAGATTTGAACCCATTGCCTCTTGATCACATGATAATAATTTTATCAGTTGCATGATTAAAATCCAAATTGCATGATAATAGAGAATGAAACTAAAATTAAATAGGTGGTCCAAAATTCCAAATTAATTAAAAGCTATTTATTCTTCCCCCTTTTTTTTTCTGTCACCAAAATCTTTCCTATTACTTCCTCTCCTTTTTCCTGTCTTGTTCTTTTCACTCTTCTTGTTTTTTTCCTCTATTTATTAATAATAAAAACAAAACACATGGTGATAAAACCCTCACTCTACACCTCTTAATTTCCATCCTCTTTAAACCTAAAAAAAAATTCAAACATATTTAAATATTATTCATTTCTTCATCTCCCTACTCATTCTTTATAATGTTTAATTCTTTGGTCATGTGAAGTTATTATATTTATATAATTAAAGAAAAAAAATGCTATAATGGAAGCTATGAGAATAACTTCACTTATTTCCTCAATAATTTTCACCATCAAAGAAATTGTTATTGTATTTCTCCTCCTTCTATTTCTTCTCTCTCCAAATTCATATTCCTTAAACCCTAGTAAACACCATGAGAGTACCCTAGACTCTACAAAGGTAAATCTCTTTAATTTTTTCTATTATTGAGTAATCTTTTTGTATGTATAGTACTAGTCTATGTTGCTCGGATTCTTTAAAATTGTCCGTGGGTGTCCGTAGAATTTGTCAAAAATAGTGTATTTTTGAAAAATCCAACATAGGTGCACCGTTGAAAATGAAGAGTCTGGCAATTTAGGTACTATTACAATTGTAGTAGTCATGTGGTACACGGTCAAGAATCAATTCAAATTTAAATTTTGAATGTATGTCGATGATTTTTAATCGTAAACAAAATTGATGAGTGTATCATGAATTAGGTCGTTGTGGGATGTCTATGATGCTCTTTAGCAAAGTAAATTAAAGTGGTGAATTTAGAATTTCATCAACTAGTTTAGAATAAATGTGATTTATAATGTATTATATTTTCAAATGCTTATTATATAAATATGTATATGTGATTTGAGTTGAAAATAGTAGCTAGATTGATTTAAAATTTAATTTTTTATGTGTGTGTATGTTTTATAGGATGTTTTAGTTGAAGAGAAATCAAGATTGGGTTCGATGCCACCGAGTTGTTACAACAAGTGTAACCAATGTCATCCATGCAGGGCAATTCAAGTCAGTGGCGTATCTAAAATTTATCAATTAATTATCACAATTTGATTTAATACAATGGTTTGTTGTTTCAAAAGTTTTGTTTTCTTAATTTCAAATTAAGTATTTGTTTTGGCTTAAATATATAAAATTAAAAATTCGTAAATAAGTTATGTTGAGTGATATAAATCTACATATCACTAGTACAGGTACCGAGCCTACCAAGTCATAACGGAGTCGAACCAAGTGGTGATATGGCTCTAACACAAGCTAGGTCGATGAACTATGCGGGAGCTAGCAAGTACTCGAATTACAAGCCACTTGGATGGAAATGCAGATGTGGGGGTCACTTCTACAATCCCTAACTCTAAATTATCAATTTTTTAAAAAAATAAATGAATCGATAAGCAATGATAAAAATGTTCTATTTTTGTTAATAGCGAGAGCAGATACGTTACAATTAACGTATAAAATATGTAGTTTTTTAAAATTAATAGTTTGTAAAAATTAGGGCGAGTCAAGTCAAGATATTAAATGAGGTTAATTAGCATTTACTATGGTGTGTTGATAATTAAATACTGATTATAGATAAATGTAGTAAGGTAGGTTTTTGGATATTGTGAAAGTATTTTTCAGTGTCAACTTTAATTTATTGAATATGATGACATGTTATTACTTATTGATAATATTTTCGGTATCTTAATTATTTGATAAATTTTAAATTTAGCTTTATGGATATGCCACTAAGCACATTATATTTTTATTTAGTCAAATTCTGCACTTTAATTGATATACATTTTTATAAATATATTACTTTCTTCGTTAAAAAAAATCTAGTTTGATTTGATACAGAGTTTAAGAAAATAAAAAAAAATTAATTTGTGGTTCTTAATTAAATTTATGTTAAATATATTAGAATGCTTTTTAATCTTGTAGTATTAAGCATGTCATGTCAAAAGTTGAAATTAAAATAGTATCAATAAAAAGAAAGAGTTCATTCATTTGACACAGACAAAAAAAGTAGATCATTCTTTTTGAAACATAACAAGTAAAAACGAAAAGTAATACAAATAATACTTATTATATTTATATAAGTCAACTTAATTGAGGATCTCTAACTTTATAAGATAGGAATAAAATTCTATTCTTTTCGATCTTGTTCGTGGAATTACACTTGTACATTTTCAATTAATATAATGGAAAATATTTTTCCTTTTTTCTTTGAATTTTTTCCAGTGTCTGGCACAGTAATTCCAACTGTCATTGCATGGCAACCACAAATAGGATTTCTGATAGTATTTTTTGGACAGTCTTTTTCTTATCCTCTTGGGATTTTCCTAACCTTCTTTGTCAATGTTGTAGAAAGTCCCCATGCATGTGTTAATTACCAAGAATGCCCTCATAAAAAGACAAAGGTGAGGTTAAAATAGTCAGTGCAATGTAAGTAGGCAAAAGATTTTATGGTAATGTTTCAGAGGAAAATTAAAAAAAACAAAAAAAAAAAAAAAAAAGCAGAAGAGAAGAAGACAAGCAAAAAAGAAAAGTATAGCTGTTGTAATGTCTCATCAGATTTCAGTCTCTTACTTGTGTGTCCATACTTGCCTGTTACCATTTGCAGTAGTCTTTTGAAAACAGTCTCTCATATCTTTATGAGATAGTGACCTCGTAAGGTCTGCGATATTTTATTCTCCCCATACCTCATTTATGGAATTCCATTGGGTATAGTTGTTGTTGTTGTTGTTCTTGGTTGGTTTACATTAAGATCAAACACTTACTATTATGTCAAAAGTTATAACTGATAATAAAGACATAATTTTTTTCCTAACTAAATTCACCATGCACATGCCATATTCGATCATGACTCCGATCTGAGCCACCCTAATTTTTTCATGGGTCTAGCCATATGCAGAATGTTGGCATTATCCAACAGTCAAAGATGAATAATTATTCAAGATTATATAAGAAGATCACATATATTATTTTCATTTGATTTATATGTATGGAACTCTTCAACATCTACCTTACTTTTAGAATCAAACATTTGGAGCGTGAATAACATTATTATAAAATTTATATATAAATTTTGGATGTAACTCAATTCAAAAGCTAGTTCATGACAGAACAATTTCTGAAAAAATGTTATGAAGATAAAAAGCATGTTAATTATTGATATTATTAAAAATATAGGTTATGGAAAGAAAATTATATATTCCATAAATTATCAAAATGACATCAAACCGACCTTAGCTCAGTTGGTAGAGCGGAGGACTGTAGTTGTTGCTGATATCCTTAGGTCGCTGGTTCGAATCCGGCAGGTCGGATTTTTTTTTAGTATATTCAATTTTACCAATATTAAAATGGTTTATTGTATATTTAAGAAATTTAATTTAAATCTATCCCAAATATTTTTTTAAAAAACTACTGTTAATTATTTTCTCGTGAAGTGAGCATCCAAATATCCATCTCTTTTTCTTTTTCAAACGATTTTTTTGGTGATTTATTTCCACATGTGATGACTGACTAATTTGAATTCATTCAGCGAGTCTCACATTGAAGATAATTCATTTCCTATCAATGAGATTCTTTTCTTATGACTCGAAATCGAGATCTCTGCATAAACTTGACTTATGCTATGTGTCATATCTTAAGTCATTGAACTTATGCCTTGGGAATTTTATAACTTGTGTTACTGAACTTATGTCCCAAGACATAACTTGTTCCACTAAACTCATGCCTCGAAACATAACTTATGCCACTGAATTTATGTCTTGGGGCGTAACTTGTGCTACTGAACTTATGCAAGCCTTGTATCATAGTTATGGGCACTTTGCATAGCTACTTTTTTTAATTAAATGAGTTATAGAGAAAAATTAATTGAAGATCGTGAATTTGAGGGACAAAAATTAATTAAAGACGATCGATATCTATGAGAATGATCAAAAAAAAAAAAAATCCCATGTAAATGCAAATTTGGCTATTATTTGGGTTTTGTTGAACAATTGGGTACATATGGGCCAGTATGAAGGTTAATATACAATATTGGCCTTTAAAACAGTTTTGATTCTTATAAAATATTCTTAGTTTGAATGTTAAAAAGTGAAAAAAATTCTCACCATCTAAACCAATTTCAACTAGTCATTTTCAAGCTTGCATATTTTTCCAACCTAACCTTTACCTAGAAGGCAGGGCGCGTTCGGGAAAAATTAAAGGGAAGTTCAATTTTTATTCCCCAAATTACTTTAGACGAAGTACTTGTCATCTTTAAACTAAAAAGGATGAGATTATAAGGCTTGAGAAAGCGTCCGTGAAAGAAATATCTAAAAAGTATTAACGGATTGTTATGTTCAATAAACAACCTTAAAATGCATATGAAGGACCAATTTACGCAAGAGGGTAAAAGAAAATGGAAAATCATTAATTTGAAACTTAATTTGTTAAAAAATGAAAGCTACCAAATATAATGACATTTCTATTTTATTGCATATTTGAATCATTATTGTTTTCCAACAATAACATACCCATTGTAATTCATACATGGGGTCTGGAGAGAATAATCTGACGCAAATTTTACTCATACCTTGAAAGATAAAGATGTTATTTTCAATGTAATCTTAGCTCAAGTAAAAACATAAAATGTCAGTCTCAGTTTAGACGAGAAAACATTTTGAAGCTTCTACTAGTAGCCTTTATATCCTAAAAATACCATTATTTAATTAATATATATCTTAACTTAACATCAACATTTACATGTGAAAACTAAATATTTTCTTTTCTTGTATATATTATATGTACGCTTACTTTATCTTTATTTTTGTAGGATAGACCATTTGTTTTACGATATACTCTCGACATGAAAAAAGTATAATCAAAACATGGAAAATAATGGTAGGAAAGCAAGATATTCTAAGAAAAAAAATCAAAATGTAATAGTGGAAATGTTTAAGAATAAAGTACTTTATTTGTGACTAGTAACTAATACTTAAATAAGAAGAAGAGTAGATACTTAATTAACATGGAGCTAGCTAGTACTAGATTTGCAATTAAATGGTTGCAAATATCAATATCTAACTAGAAATTAAGGTTAGACATTTTATTTCTTGATCAATGGCATAGTGGTGGAGTCAAAACTTTAGTTAAGGAGTATTAAAATATAAAAACGTAAATTCAAGAAAAAGTCAAGAGGTGTCAATATGTAATATATATACATAAAAATAATATTTTTATCTAACTACACAATATAATTTTCTGATGATGGATTATCAGTTGACACCCATCAACAACATGTGACTCTGCCACTGCAGTAGAGTACATATTTTTGAATAAGCAGTGTCAGATTATTATCACAATTCATTTGCCAATGAATTTATTAACACTAAGATTGTGATGGTTCAAGTTTAATTCTCATAATTAGAAATGATATATACAAATTATTTTTCAAAAAATATCATTTACACCCTTAATACTCTTTGGGAGTTGTTGGGCTAACCAACTTTGTTAGGGAAGATATGGTGATTATTGAGTACTTATTTAATTTTCTAGTTTTTAATTACTTTTGTTTGTCTTTGTAAAATGAAACCACCATAGAATTAAATAACAAGTGCAGCTAAAATATAGCTAATTATTCTCTCGTGTCTCCTATTATGTTAGCCCAAGTTTCAGTTTTAAAATGTAAAATACGTAGGTAGCAATTAATTGATTAAATGTCAATATCAAGCTTAAATTGATTGCTGAAAATATTTTTTAATTTGATATTTGTTATATATAATTATAATAAAATATGTATATGAAGTATTTAAAAATTATTATAAAAACAAATAGTGCAATTAAAACTTAGTAATAACCGAGCGTGTTAGATTTGATTCATTTTTAGCTTATTTTAGCCTAAATAATTTTTAAATCGATCATTATTTTATTCATTTATTAACAACACAATCCATTTTATCCCGTCCAAGTTCAACAAGTTTAAATGTAGATATGCAAAGGTTTCGCAAATTATAATTTGGAAGAAATATTATCCTCGTCATCAAGACATGAAAAATATTGTAATTCTTACGATTAATGAATATTTACCATTTATAGAAATATAATTTTAATACATATATATTTCACTTTTAATACATAATGCATATTTTTTAATCAAAATATAAGTTTAATATATTTTAAGATACTTATAATACATTTTTATTACATGCAAAATTACTTTTATACATAGTGTAATTCATTTATATTAAACACATAATTCATTTTTAATATATAGTGCAATTTTTTATCAAAATAATTATAATATATTTTAAGACATTTATAATATATATATATTACATATATAATTCATTTTTAATACATAATACAGTTGCTATAAATGGTATATAAATATTTTTTTAAATATAAAATATCTAGGTAATAAATTAAAAAAAAATAAAAATAGTAAATATTTTATGAAAGGGATTCAAAAAGGTAATTATTCCTAATGAAATTACTATGAAAAATTATACGGATAAGCAAACATATACTAGTACGTTAATTAGCTAACATTACTATAGTTTAAATTAGTTACGACTCGTGGTAAGCATACATCTAGCTGTAATTACAGTTTGAGTTTTGTGCAATTTGTGCAATTTATACAAACATTGCGCGCGATTATTCAAAAGTTGTGCGCGAATCAAATTGTATGACGAAATATACAAACACTATGAATTGCATAGCAAATTATAGAAATATTGTGTATGAATTGTATAGCAAAATATACAGATGTTATACAAAAAATGTGAATTGTATAGCGAATTATACAAACGTATATAAATATTGCGGGAACTATACAAACGTTGCTATAACTATAGTTACAAAATGTAATTATACAAACTATAGTTATAGAGCATAATTAAAGTATTTTTGAGTGACTATATGTGAAAATTCCTCAATTACTATAACATATATGTATGTTGGGCCCACTTTATTTTATAATTATAGGTTTCAACCAAAGTTGTTGGACTATTTTTGAATTAAGTTGTTGATTAATACAAAAAAACTTCAAACTTTGTACTATTAGTAAGAATATATTTTCACGTGTATTACAAGTAAGGAACTATTTATTTTCAAACGTATACGTGTACATAATATATGTTCTACAAAATTAATTAATTGTGGTTTAATTTTCATTCGTTAAACAAATAATTATGCAGACTTTGATAGTTCATTATATATAGTACCTAATATTTGTCTAGTTAAGTGTCTGAAACTGTCATTATCATAAAGATTTATATTAGTAGTATATATAGAGAAAGAAATCTAACTTGTTTAATGCTGATAATTAGTTTTCCATTTATTAACATTTTCTTTAGTATATTTTGGAAATTTATGAATTAATTTTTCCTCATGTTGTTTTTGTTTTCCCTACCTACCTAGCCAACTCTTGAAGACAACTCTAACGTAAAAAGTAAATAAGAATTAACTATGAAATCTATCACTAATTTATAACTAAATAATGGTACTACTATTATATAGGATAACTAATAGATTTTTATTATTGAAGATTTTTCAAAAAGAGCAAATATTTGAAATATAATAAGACAAAAAATAGCTATAGTTTGTTAAAATTACGATTTATAGCTATATATTATAGGATAGAGGCGAGCGAGACTGGGAGAGGGAGGAGAGAGGCGAGTGAGATCGAGAGAGAGTCAAGAGAGGCGAATTGTATATGTATATTTGTCAAATTATATGTGTATATCTATCAAATAATTGTATGTGTGTAATTGATATTCATATATGTTTGTACTTCTGCCAAGCGAGATTGGTAAAAGGAGGAGAGAGGTAATCGAGATTGAGAGAGGGAGGAGAGAGGCGAGTGAGAGCGGATACATAGTGAAGAGAGGGGAATTCTATATGTATATCTGTTGAATTGAATAGTTGTATATGTCAAATGATTGTATATGCAACTGACATATTATATGTATTTGTATATCCGAAAAGAGATTGCAGAGTGAGAGAAGAGAGGCAGAAGAGAGGAGAGAGAAAATAACAACAAAATCCCAACTATAGCTATAAATTATAATTCTTTCAAATTATAGTGGTATAATGTAAATACATATCAAATAATCTAGTTATGTAATTTACACTATTTATTACTGAGTTACAAAATTGTAGTTATTTGTCACTAATTGTATAATAAGAGTTCAATTTCTGCAAAAAAAGTGTAACGACTTGGCCTTACACTGTGAGATATTGTCCGCTTTTGGGTTTAGCCCATCACGGTTTTGTCTCTTCGGGGGTTTCACCCCAAAAGGCGCCATTTGGGGTGAAACCCCCGAAGGAACAAAACCGTGATGGACCAGACCCAAGAGCGGACAATACTTCACAGTGTTGGACCAGGTCGTTACAAAAGGTCACATGGTTGGTCCTTGAAAAAAGTAGATCTGACTTGAGACATATAATATATAACATATTATAAAAATAAGTGATCAAATTTGTAATTTTGAAAGAAAGATAAGTTACCTACTGCCTGGAAGGATATGAAGTAAGAATGATTTATATTTATAGTTTTTGAATTTTTCATTCGATGTTTAAAATTTGTATAAGAATTCAATTGTATTTGAATTTGCATGGGCTAATACTTTCTATCAAGATTCTTTTTCTATCCGAGGCTCGAATTCGAGATCACTTTGATTAAGAGAGAAACAACTTCAACTATTGCGCATCTTTTGGTGATCTTTGTATATATCTATCATTTTTACCCATTAAATTGCAATATAAATATATAGCTAGCTAGGTTAATTAGGTCCAGGGATCCAGCAATAGCAGGTCACCTACATTATTTAAAGATTATCTACTATCTACTGTTTCGTCCATCTCAAATTATCTATCGTATTTTTTTGACATCTTACAAAAATATTATTAATGAGAAGGAATTTGTTTTGACAATTTCCCCTCATTCATGTTTTATAATATAAAATATGAAATCTCTTTTTATTAAAATATTATAGTCTTTAAAAATAATTTAAAACTACTATTGAAGATAAAATGAAAAAAAAAGAAATAATTAATTAATTTAATCTTAAACTTTCAAAATAATAAATAATTTAGATAATTACTTTTTGAAAATCACTTCGGAATTCAAGGTAGACAACGTAGCTCTAACTTTGGATGTTGTTCGTACTTGAAAATTTTAATTTAAAAGATAGGTTTTAGTTTTTTTTTTAAATGATACCTTCATGCATTAAAAAAAAGGAATTAATTATAAATTTATTTATTTTATTTTTAAGGAGATTATTTATATCACATAAATGTTTATGACTTATTTTAAAGAGAAACTTTCAGATATAGAAAAACTATAGTTTGGATTTAATTAGACATTTATAGCTATAGTTTGCTAGCTTAATTATAATTCATATAGCTACCCATTAAAAAACAAGAGAGAGGAGAGCGAGATTGGAAGAGAGAGGCAGACAAGATCGAGAGAGAGGATGAACACATGTTATCTTCATTGTATTAGTTTGTATTACATATAAAATTAATTTGTATCAGAGAATATAATATTGTATCAGCGAATACAATAGGTATAAAGAAATTCATTTGCGTCATGTTCTATAAACAAATACAATTATATTGTTCCTTGTATTTTCACCGTTATCAATTGTATCAACGAATACAAAATACTATAATATCTTTTTCTTCCATTTTTTTTGTAATGCACTGAACTCAGGTAATTCACTTCAACAATGATAAAAACCTAACATGAACGCGATATATTTTATGCATCAAGCATCCTTTTTTTACTAATACATAAATCATGCATTTTTAATTTGCATGGAAATGAACGTAGATACGTGGCAATTTATAATGATAAAAATTGGGTGAAAACCCAATCCAGCAAGCAAATAAGTTGTTTAGCAGACAGTAACACATTATGTTGAAATTAATCATTACTAACAAAACTAATTAATTTTCTTCATGTGACATCACTTCCTCTTTTAAACTAATCCCTTTGCTTTCTTTTAATAAATTAATTTATACTTTATTGGTTATAATTTTTTTCCTTTAAAAGATGTGATCTAAGTTGGTCTACCAGACAAAGAACCTTTGTGGAACAAGCAATCTCATGTGGATGTAAATTGAAGTGAGTGTTGCTTTAATTTCTAGGATCTAAAAAAAAAAAAAAAACTTTCTTGAAGGAGGAGGTTAATTAAATGAAAAGTTAAATGACACAAGTCAATTTTTTTCTTATTCGATAAATATTTAATAATTAAATCAACTTTTTACCACGTTGGGTTTTACTTATTTGACAAAAAGTTCACAAATATACACTTTTTATATTTCTCGCAAAATCTTCTCATATTTTTTAAATTTCATATCCAGTCAAATTATATCTCATAAATTAAGACAAATAAAATAACAATTTTGTAATTTTACTAATACAACATGTAAAATTAATTACCAATTAACCACACAGATATATGAGGATTGAGGGGTACCAAATTGACAAGCAACTAACTACTTCCAACACATATATATTATATATAGATATAAAAGCTCCCACATAATTAAGTCATGTTGCACAACATATATATATGAGTAATCCAATCAATCTTTTAGTTATTAAGAGAATCATATTTTAAGAAATAATTAAGTGTTAAGAGAAAATGGGAAGGTCTCCTAGTAGTGATGAAAGTGGTCTAAAGAAAGGTCCATGGACTCCAGAAGAAGATCAAAAACTCACCAATTATATCAATAAACATGGCCATGGTAGCTGGAGAGCCCTCCCTAAACTTGCAGGTACTTTCCCATAATATTCTCAATTCCCTTAGGTCCGATAGATCGATCGTC
>DF360097.1:16851-40541 GCA_000787875.1 Solanum virginianum | reverse complement strand
ATCGTCCTCTAGCCAGTCACTAGCTTATGTCTATAGAGCTAGGCATACATCGATATATTGAGATTTTCTTTTTTATAAGAAGGGAAACTTTGATCGCGCACATGGTAAACCCTAGCTTCTATACAATAGCTCGTAAATCTCTTACTTTCACGGGCAAGTGATTTTAAACTTGAGACCTCCAACGTGGAAGCCCTCAAACCCGAATCATTGGATCACCCCAAAAAGTTATTGATATTTTTTTTTTTCGAAACTGATAAATTGATTTTTGTAAACGGAAAAGATCACCCCACCATGCATCTAACCAAAAATTTCGTAAGTGAAGAAAATTGTAGCATAGGGTCCACATAAACATATTTTTGGTTAAAATAGTCTTAAATAAAGTACTTCTTTACGTTCATTATTGTAAAACGATTATACTATCATATCGTATTATTCTATTGTAGCAGATAAATTATTTTAATAATTCTCAAAATAATAAATTGATATGATTGACGATGTATATAATTTAACTTACTCCAAAATTTTATGTTTTTCTCATATGTGATTATCCATTTTTTTTATATATATATTGTGTAGGTCTTAATAGATGTGGAAAGAGTTGCAGATTGAGGTGGAGTAATTATCTTAGGCCAGATATTAAAAGAGGAAAATTTTCTAAAGAAGAAGAACAAACAATTCTCAATCTTCATGCTGTCCTGGGAAACAAGTAATTATTTTACTTTATTTTCTCCATTTTTATTTGAAATTTGACTATATATCATGCCTTGAAATTTTGGATTTTGTTTTCTGGATTTATGATATATATCATGACTATATATCAATTTTGCATTTCTAGGTATTCTTATTCCATTTTTTTATTTTGCAAAAATAATGTATATATTTTTGCATAATTTAATGCATATATTATTGGAATAATATCAAATATATACAATAAACTAATTAATTTACAACAAATATTGTCATGTTTTATTTACATAAAAAAATAACCAAGAGTCATAGAAAATATATATAATTATACAATATAACTTGCCAAAAGTTCTAGAAAGTATATATTGACTATACAATGTAGATTATTTCTACATAAGATATACACTATATATACATTATGATACATTCAAAAATTGAATATAGCTTGATTATTAACTATACATGAAATATATATACATTGACTATACACGCCTATACAACGAATAATCATTTTTTGGATAATTATTTTGAACAAATGGCCATGTACTATACATAATTATTCATATATATATATATACATATTATTTTCTAGCTCTACTAATCAAATTCTTTATGAAATATTAATTATAAAATGTTTTAGACAACTTGATAGTGAAATTTTTTTATCCTATCATAGTACATAGTATACAAGTTAACTTTGTCTTTATTTTGTTCTTTTTACGATGTCAGTGTATATAAGTAAAACTTTTCTTTTATCTTATTCAAGGTGGTCAGCAATTGCAACTCATCTACCTGGACGAACTGACAATGAAATCAAGAATTTCTGGAACACTCATTTGAAGAAGAAGCTAATACAAATGGGCTATGATCCAATGACTCATAGACCTAGAACTGATATCTTTAATAGCTTGCAACATCTCATAGTTTTGGCAAATTTGAAGGAACTAATTGAAAATCACTCATGGGAAGAACAAGCTATGAGATTTCATTACTTGCAAAATCTTCTACAACAACCTCACAACAATATGAGTACTTTAAGTGCTATCCAAAATGTGGAAGCTTACAATCTTTTAAACACAAATAATAACTTGGGAAATCACATAATTCATCAAATTCCTTCAAGTCTTGATCAAACTATTCAAGATTTAACCACTTTCTCCCATTTGCCTGAATTACACACCCCTTGTAGTTTCCAAACTTCTTTAAACAAAGATAGGGTTCGAATTCAAGACACTGAATTTACGATTCTGAGCCAAGGAGAAACTTCACCAACTTCTCAAATATGGCCCCCTTCTGTATCTTCTCCACCTCCTCGAGTCATAAATGATCAGAGAAGTGAAGAAAATTCATCAGAAGTTGTGATTTCACCTTGCTTGTCAGAAGAGAAAAAACTTTCAGATTATCTTTTTGAGACAGACAACGAGCAGTCACTCAACAATATTGAAGAAGCTCCAGCTTCTATATGGTCTGACCTACTTGAAGACTCCTTTTTCCAAGATATTAATAAGTTTTAAAATAGTAATATATGACAAAGAGATCGCTTGGAGTTTCAACTTTTTCAGTCAGATAGCAAACGATCACTCAACAATAAATAAGCCTCACCTTGTATCTAGCCTTACCTTCTACTTGAGGAATCATTTTTCCAGGATATTAAAGCTTTATAGGAGTAATGTTTTGTATAACTTGCTTGGAGTTATAACATTCACAAAACTTTTCTTTTCTTTCATTTTTCTCCTTAAGTTTAATTACTTATTTGCCTTTTGTTTCTTTAGATATAGTTTACATTTTCCATTAGCATGGTAAATCAATGAATAAATTCATAAAATTAAAAGGTTAGATTTTCATTGCCCTTCATCTTTGTTGACAATTTTCTTTATTTTCTTACACATGTATACTGTATTCTATTGTGAGCAACATAAAGTTGTAATATTTTTGAATAAGTAACACATTTAATTTGTCCTTTTACAAAGCTTTTTCACTTAAAGATTTTTTTTAAAAAAGATTAAAATTAAAAATAAAAATTTATTTAATCATCGTGTTATAATATATTTTGCAATGAAGTCAAAGATGATGCAAAAGGATTATCAATAATAAGGGGGCCCCAAAAATAAGTAGCAATTCATTCATTTTGATGTCTTTTAAAAAAATCATCACTTGGAATGGATAGCTACATCATCCCTAACCCATTAATCATTTGTTTCATGATTCAGACTTTTATGAAAACTCTAAAGAGAAATATATCACATTTTTCAAAAAATATTTTCTTAATTTTTGAAGAGAAAAATATATGTTTTCCATTTTAGTTTATTTGTCTTAAATTTTTATAAATTGAAATTGAGGGGTTAGACATCTAGAGATGTCTAGATCAAGATCCGTACGATGTTAGATAATTAAAAGAATGAAACACATGCATCAATAAAAAGTAAAAATATCGCAAGGTTAATGATGCTTATTCATTGTGTGTGACCCCAAAAAAGTTAACTTTTCATTAGTATACACTTTAATCTTTGACTGTTTCTTGAAATTTCAATCAATATATGTTGCTACTTTAGCATATCACTAATAGTCATGAATGATTCGACGAAACAACATATGTCTAGGAAAACAATTGATTTGAAATAGAATATAGAATATGATTGGAAACAGCCTTTGTCAGAAATGCAAGGTAAGACTGCGTACTATAAACCTTTGTGGTCGGGCTCTTTTCCGGACCCTGCGCATAGCAGGAGCTTAGTGCACCGGGCTCGCCCTTTTTTTTATCCAAGTAGAACTGGAAGATGAATTAAAATGAATAATTTTACTTGTATACACTAGCCAATTATCGCGCTGACCATATAGATTCGAGTATAATTATAAATATATATAAAGTTAGACATGAACTCGAATTTACCTCTTTAAGAGGATGAAGGATCAAACAAGTAACTTCATGAAGTAGTAATGAAGTCAGGAGTATAATGAGTAAAAGTATCCTCATATTAGTAGCGAATTCTTTCCATATATGATCAGATCCTATACAAAGCATGTAAAGCCTTATAGGTAAACTCTTGATGCTAATTGATCTCACGAACTATTTGTCATATGAATTTGATGTCTAGTTGACGCCGAATTAACTTAGATCTTGTAGATCATATACAAAGTGGAACATGTAAATTTTTTGGGTCATGGATCATAAGAAATATTTTGATAGTGATATCAACTCATATATTTAAATATTATATTATTTAAATATATTGTTTAGCCAAGTTATGTTTTAAGCTCATGATGATGACCGGAAGGTTTAAACAACTATAAGTACAAGGAATATGTTTAATTTCTATAAGTATCTCAAGTTATTTCTTTTTTGTCCTCCTGTAAATATTTGAACCAATATTGAGATTTTTCTGTATATTAAATGTATGTATTTTTTTTATTACATAGGAGAGAGTTTGAGTAACTGAAGCAGGACGTCAGTCTATCAACGTACCTATTTTAAATTTTCAAAAATATTTTTGTGTTTCACTTTAATTTATTTACGGCACCATTTTTTCAAAATCGTGTGATGTGTGGTAGTATTCTAAGTAGAGTAGTCATATTCAGTGGATGATAAGACAATATAATCAATATAATTCGTCAAGTCACCTTTTTTTTTTCTTCTATGAAATGCAAAAAAACTTATTGATTCAATTATCGTAAAATAAGAGTTACATGAGTAAAAAAGTCGTATCTCCCCCACATAAATACATACAAGGACTTGCCTTTTTCTTGCATGGAGCTAAAAAAAAAAATCAAATTAGAACTTACATAACAGAATTTCAAAGTTGAATTTCATCTAAAACTAATTCAACACGTAACATGATACTTCCTTCGTCCTATTTTAGTTGAATTTGTGAGGTAATGCACAGATATTAAGAAATATATTCAAAGATAAAATTTAGACCATATTATCCACTATTGCCCTTTGTGAACTCATAAATATGTAGTGTAATTTATCTTATAGAAAATATAAAACTTCAATAAATGCAAGCCAAATATGAAAAAAATTTCAAACATTCATCTTCAACTTTGAACAACTCAACTATTTTGAACCTTGAAAAAAACCTAAAAAATTCAATTAATTTGAAACGAGGAAGTAATAATTAATATCTGTAATATCAGTACAAATTTAAACCATTTGTGCAGCAATAATATCAATACAAATTGACACATTTATACTTCTTTATAACTCTTGTCTCAAAGTCTCTTTGAGAAAGTCAATTTTTATTTCTTGTCAAATTTTAAATAGAAATAAAAATGTATCACTTTATATTACAATCTTTTTGGACAATCTGTTGGCATGAATTGAGCTATATGATAAAACATGGACCTAGTACTGTACTGATAAAGACAGGTGGATCTTTTAGGATTCTTTTAGGACTCAATTCAAAAATTTAATTACGGGCGAGATTATAAATATATGACACTTAAACTTCTGTAAGATTGAATTAGTAAACACATGTTTTCTACGTGACATAATATATGTAGGACGCTACATTGGACATAAAATTGATATGTATGACATCAAATATGATGAATGCGTCTAATTTCATACAAGTTTAAGTGTTACTTATGCTCATAAAAAATTAGAGAGCATAGATGTCAGCTGAAATCAAATTAAGTTACATATTTATGTTTTATACCATTTTTATTTTAAAGACTTATCAAATACTAAAAAATAATAAGAAATTCAATTATTTTTAAATAAAACATATTCTAAAAGAGATATTTTTCATAGAAAACATTCCTTCATACTGAGGTAGTAAATGCACCATAGTCATTTTTTTTTACTTTAAGAATTTGGAAATATTGTCATTAATTTAGATTTAGCACCAAAAGTTATGTATGAAAAGAAAAGGAGAGAATTATTGAGAATGCTTTCACGCTTCATACGAGTTATTAATTTTGTTTTAAAATTATTAATAGTTTTAAAAATATTTTTTTATTTTATTAACTGAACTTAAATATATATTTGATTTTGTGACATAAGTAAAATATACATTTAAATTCTTGTTAAATTTATGGATATTTTTAATTTCTATTTTTGACTTTTTATTACGTAAGTTCAGTTAGTTAAAACTGTCAATACTTTAAGGATGAAACTAATAATTTGAATCAAATTCAAAAGTGTTTTCAATACTAAAAAATTATTAATTTTTGAAAAAATATTTAAATTTAAATCCATAATATTAATACATCACTTTTTTTTTTTTCTAATTCAATTGAAATATTCCTTCCTTGGGCAAAGAAAAGTCTCCGTTTTCTTTTATTTAACAAAAATGGAAGACTCAAAAGTAGAGTCAGTTTCAAAGTCACCTTCACAAAACGACGTCGTATAGCTCTTCCGACGCCATAGCCAAACAGCCGAGAAAGCTTTACGCAAAGCGTTCACCATTTCTACATCATCACTCATTCGAAGGATCCGATAGAAACAGACCCGATTCGTGTACACATTTTCGGGTCGAGCCGTTATGGCTTCTACAGTGACCAAAAAAGCGAACTCCGATAACCCGACGACGGCGAAATCCAGCGGCAAAGTGTGGTTCTATTCCCTGCTTCTCACGTTACAGTACGGTGCTCAGCCGCTCATATCCAAACGCTTTGTCAGGTTCCAAGTATACTCTCTTCAGTTTAATTTTTATCTATTTTTCAGTCTTCTTTTTGTTGAATGTAATTTATATCTCAATTCAAGCTGAAGTGTGCAATTTTTTATTTTAATTTGTTGTAGTTGTGCTTGTACTGTATAATAAGCATTACTTGTTTGTGCATATTGTTATTTAATACTATTCAATTTGTTGTTGATAACAATTGACCCATGGATACACGAAGATAAGGGAAGAACATTACTGGTAATGCAAGGAGTTCTTCGAAAAATCACAAATGTCTCCATGAAGGTTTACACAAACATATCATCCAATGTAGAAACTCCACATTTCTCCTATTTATAGTATTAGCTAAACAATGGGATTAGGCTCGGGTCCAAATATTAGCATAACTAAAGTTGTGAGGTAAGCCTGGTGTGTACGACCAGGCTTGAAAGCTGAAAGCTCCATGGGGAGTGAATCTTATTAATATAAGACTGTCCATGTTGTTGTTAAATAGGCAAAGGTTTTGGAAGCATTTATGGTTGATCATTGATGGGTGGGTACCTTTTGAGAGTGCCCTATATGGATTGATGAACAAGAATGATGCTAAGGTATGTGATCATTAAGGTAGGATAATTAGAGGATCATCTTGTGATATAAACATTAGGAGGGACATCCAAGTTGGGATCAAGAGGAGATTGAGGATCTTCTCTCAGAAATATGTGATGAGGAAGGAGGGAACTTACCTTATTAGAAAAAGTAATTGGGGAAGGACGGAGAATTGATAGTATGGGGTGGGAGGTTTTTTATGGTTAACTTGTATTACACGGAGTTGGCAGGTTATTAGGTAAGAATGAGGTGTGAAAAAAAAATTGGGCTCTAAGGCTCTAAGAGGAGTTGCTTTTTTTGCTTGCTGTGATGTATGAGATGCCATCTGATAATTTGAGAAAGAGGAGAATAATAATTGTGAGTTGATGTTACGTGTACAAAGACATTGGATGTTATTAGGCAGGCTACAAAACTATGGACCTTCTCATTCCCATTGTTTAGCATTGTTAAGAAGTCCCACATTCATAGCAGGATGGAAAATTTGTCTCCTTATATGGACTTGGACAATCCTCCCCTCAAGAGCTAGCTTTTGGGTTAAGTTAGACCCAAGTGCCATATCTTTACAAGCATATAGTGATTGTTTCCAACAATACTAGAGTAATCTATCCACCAGGTTGGCAGTGAAAGAAAGCAGCATGGGGAACATCATCACTATGTTTATTTCGTTGCTTATGAATGAAACAAATAGAAGATTGTTTCAAATAATAAGAATGATGTAAAAAGAGTTGAAAGACCAATTTTATTTCATTTGTATATTTGTCATTATCTTTCGTATTTCCCCCACACCCCACTTGTGGGATTCCACTGGGTATGTTGTTGTTGTTGTTGTTTGTATATTTGGTATAAAGAAAGAATACCGTATTGTGTACACATAGTCGGGAAACTCTTATATACCTATTGATGACCTAGACTGTAATATGACATCTTGTACATACTGTTGACACTGGGTGTTCATTCTATTGACTTATCAAATAAAGTTCAATATATACTAAATAGAAATTTTGTTGGTCTTGTTCTGCTTGCACCATTCTTCAACATCTTTCCGGTTGAATTCTTGTTGGGAGTTGAACTACTCCTTAAATATCGGGTTCTTCTTTCTGGTTTGACCCATTACTTCTTACACGACTCATGAACACTTCCCACTTAGGTCCAGCTAACATACGTCTTCCTTCTTAGTAGCAACTTACTTGGCTAAAAGGACTTTCTGAACCAACAGTAAATATTTCAATGGTTACCGACTTACCATATCATGTATTATGCAGGAACATAAGAAAATTGTCCTGTCTTTCTTTTTAATATGCCAGAACGTCAAAAGCAATGCATCAAATATCTTGTTGTTGCGAATAAAAACTAACTTCTATAAAATTAGAAGAAAATTGTCTTGGTTGTGATTTTACTTCCAGCGTCAGTTATACCTATTTATTTCTTTATTTGAGTCATCCCCGAATAGGCCCCTAGAACTGGTTTAGTGTTTCCAGTCCCAGGAGCTACGAGCTGGCTCAACCCTATGAAGATGTGGGATCAATTCCTTAGCTAGGGATCCAGGTAGGGATGGTCCCGCATCCAATTGGGCTGGCTCGGTGAGCAAGCAAAGCTGTGTGCAAGAATTATATCAATTTCTTAGATAAAGTAGGATATATAAATGAAAAACAAACTCAAACTATAAGCTCCTATCGGTTGCCTGGTTTCCACCTTTTTCCTTGTTTTCTCCTCCTCTCACAGAAGTTTTTTATTACGTTCGTTTTGCTACTTGTTATTGTCTTGGCAAAGGAAATGTCATTTCCTTATTCTTTCACATAAATTGTGACAAATGCTTTTGTTAGAATAGGAATAAGAATAATATCTACAATCCTACTTAAAATAGGATTAGGAATAGTAATAGTATATGGAATCCTACTTGGAAAAGGATTGTATTATAGAATCCTAGTTGGAAAAGGAGTCTAATATAGTATCTATAAATAGGGTCTCAATGTAATAATGTAGAAAACAATTCAATAATATTTTTCCCCATATTTCTCACAGCTTTCTTGTTAGGATTTATGCTATTATGACAACAGTATTTCTTGTTCTGTTCTTGCTACAGGCGTGAAGTGATAGTTACTTCATCTGTTTTGACATGTGAAGTAGTCAAGGTAAATAGTTTTTTCTCTGCATGGTTTTTTACTCCATGGTTGCACATATTTGCTTGCACTTACCTTCCAATTTCAGGTTATTTGTGCTATTGTTCTCATGGCAAAAGAAGGCACTTTGAAGAAAATTTACAGGGAGTGGACCTTATTTGGCTCTTTGACTGCATCTGGACTACCTGCTGCTATCTATGCACTACAAAACAGCTTATTGCAGATCTCATATAAAAATCTTGATTCACTCACGTTTTCAATCTTGAACCAGACAAAACTGTTCTTCACAGCCTTGTTTACTTACATAATTTTG
The DNA here is from genome assembly GCA_000787875.1 of Solanum virginianum. NCBI lineage: Eukaryota > Viridiplantae > Streptophyta > Magnoliopsida > Solanales > Solanaceae > Solanum > Solanum virginianum. The sequence goes on along the minus strand of DF360097.1, from coordinate 31,215 downwards.
AGGTATGCTTTAGCCTCTAGCAGAAATGCAAGGTAAGGCTGCGTACTATAGACCCTTGTGGTCGGGCCCTTCCCCGGACCCTGCGCATAGCGGGAGCTTAGTGCACCGTACTTTGTCTTAGACTTGCTTAGAAAAGATTATCAACCAAGTGTATGTTTTGGTTTGGTTACCTTTGGCAACCGTACTAGTGCTTAGGCGGATAGGGTCATTTAACAAGGATAAGGGATTTGTGACCAATAGGTCACAAGTTTTAGTCATGGAATCAACCACTGACACTTGTGTCAAGGTTGACTGTCTACATTACACTCCCTCCCCCTCCCTTTGGGAAACTGTCTTCCACGGACCCTTCCACGGACCCTGCCTGAATGTTGGATGCTTCGTTCACTGGACTGCTCATTATTCTATCCCACATTTGGTAGAATATTAACTTCCGGGGTTAGCTATCTGGAGATATTTTATTCACAATTGTGATATTATTTTTGTACCACATTCTATATGGATACTAATTAATCATGGGATAAAATTAAAATATTGACACATTTTCCCTTCTCCAAACTTTTCTCTAAAAGACTTTTAAGAAAGCCAAAGTTAGAATTGAAGATTAAAGTTTATCCAAGCTATCTAGTTTAAACCAACCACATGATTTATATCATACCCGTATATCCCATTTTTAGTCCAATCACCGAAACATCTACCGATAAAAGTATTTCCACTAAATAATCTTGTCATTACATGATCCCCATATTATAATCCTGATATAACTTGTTTGCAACCAAATGACCCCTTAGTATTTCAGATAGTGCTGACCTAATATGATAATATTTATTAGATCATGGTTGTCAAACAGATCTGGTAAACTATATTTTAGTAAGAACTTCTCTCTTACGTTGTCCTCTGTTTTCATACAAGCTGTTCGTACATCATCTGATTCATTTAGCTAGTTAGTTGCAAAATTTCTTATTTAACTTAAACTTTTTTGACATTCGAGATCTCTGTGGTACAACCATCTTTTGTTTTTAATTTTAGTTCTCCAAACAATTTAGCAATGAACAGTTTGTAGCTGCAATATCCTGCAAGTGTTCTTGTTAGTCTCACTAATTGTGTATCAGCTGATTTCTGAGATCCTTATTGCCCCCAAAATCCTTTCTTTTTTTCCTCAGGCAGAAGCAATCCATTCAACAAATTGGGGCACTTTTCTTGTTAATCATGGCAGCCGTCCTTTTAAGTGTTGGTGAAGGCTCCAGCAAAGCTTCCAGTAGTAGTAACCCCGATGAGATCTTATTCTATGGAATTGTACCAGTTTTGGTTGCATCTGTGCTTTCTGGTTTGGCATCTGCCTTGTGCCAATGGGCATCTCAGGTAAGTAAACATTGTTATTTTATGAAAGGATTTTTTATATTTTCTCCATTTTGATATGCTTGTCATCTATTACAGGTTAAGAAACACTCATCTTACCTGATGACTGTTGAGATGTCCATAATTGGGAGTTTTTGCTTGATAAGTAGTACTTCCAAGTCTCCAGATGGAGAAGCTATTAGACAGCATGGATTCTTCTATGGGTGGACTGCATTAACTTTGGTAAATCAGCTTTGTCAGTATGCGTTTTTTTTCTATATTTGATATCATGGAACCTTGTTAAATTGGTTTTGCGAGCACTTAAAACGTCCAGAAACAGGTGCCACCATGAATATGAAGGCTTCCTGAAAAAAGTTTTTACCTTCCTATTTGGGGATATTTTCCCGACGAGTTGTTGTGTGCATCTTATTCATCTGATTAGATCCAACTAACACATTTAATTTATATTGTTGAGGATAAAAAATTGTTCCCATTAGTTAGTCATTTACATAATTTTTGTTTATAAAAGAATTCAAGATGAACTGGAACGATTAAAAAGATCAAGATGACCTGGAATTTATTTTTGTTTTTTGTTTGTTTTGGAAAAGAGACAGATCTATCTAGATAAAACTCATGATAATGTGATACCTCAACTTCTCTTGTTCCAGATTCCTGTTATTTTAAATGCCGTTGGTGGAATTCTCGTTGGTCTTGTGACTTCATATGCTGGTGGTGTTAGGAAGGTAAGTGTTTACTAAACTTCTTATGCTTTACAAGCTGTGCAGAAATTGAATGGGCTTGAAATTTCTCTTTTTTTCTTTTTGCTGTTCTGTTATAGCTTTGCCTTCATGTCCCTTTCCCCTTGATTTATTTGTAGCTCTGTATGGTCTTTTTTTTTTTTTTTTTCCAAAATCATCTGGCCTATAATAAGACGAGGTCACATAAGTTCTTTGCTGTTGAAGAGCAAATCATCACTTCCTCTTTCCTCCATATATATCCCGTCTTCTTAAAAGAGTATCATGCTGTACTTTTTGTAAATGTTCTATTACCCTACTTTTTCTTGGCAATATTATTTCTTACTGCTCGTCTTAAATTGTGCACAGGGATTTGTCATTGTTTCTGCGCTTCTTGTCACTGCTCTGCTCCAGTTCATCTTTGATGGAAAACCTCCTTCACCATACTGCCTTGTGGCACTTCCATTGGTTATGATTAGCATAAGCATATACCAGAAATACCCATATCGTGTTAAGAAGAAGCAAATGTGAATCTTGAATACACCATATTATGACTTCGTGAATGTTTGCCAACATTTGGCAAAATGCACAACTTCTACTCATCTAACAGGAAAAGAGTGCTTAGCGTTGATAGGTACTTTTAGAGGAGTTCAACTCTACCTCAGAACTGGAACATTTGAGTGAAAGTCTGTTGCTTTACTCGTAGATATATCTGCATTTGATTTATATGGATATCATCAGCATGATTCCGCATTTAGTATATAGAGAATTGGATGATACTCTGGCTGGAAAATTCTTCCATTTGTGCAATCAGCCTTCTGAGAAGTTAGAAAGATAAGTGGTGCGTGGATTACCAGCTAACCCTTTGAAGCCGCGAGATGAAGTTTAGTTTGAGCTTGAATTCGTGTGTACAAAGAGAGATGCTTATCTATTGTATCATCTTCTCATATTGTATTTGTCATGCTATTTAGATAGACAGTCAACAGTTAACACCTATTGAATGAAAAAACTGTGGGAAATTCACTGTTTACTTCCTTTGTGTCTTTCTAATTCCCCTCTGTCCATCTTATTTACCGTGAAAGCTGAATTTGGAAAGCTCATCATATAGTTTGTTAATCACGTTATATCATTATTCAATAGTGTGTACTTCACTTTTTCTCTTTTGGTTTTCCATCTGGTGTTCAATGCCTGTATTTAATGACAAGTAGCTCGTGAAATTAATCGAGGTGTGTAAAAACTTATCCCATTACCATGGTTCACAAGAAAAAAAATTCAAAAACAGGAAGGTTCCTATATATTGTAATTCAATTTCTCTTTTTGCTTTACGCAACCAAGATTTCACATTTTTCACCAGCAGGATAGATGTGACAATCTGTATTCCTCGAACTATGTCAATGACTGTGTGAGACGGGTGTAACAACATTTTTGATGAGTCCGAGCAACATAGGATACAGTCTGTATCCAAACTAGTCTTAAACAACAACATATTCAATGAAATTCCATAGTTGGGATCTGGGGAGGGTAGAATGCACGCAGACCTTACCAATACCTAATACATAAAAACAAGTATAAACTTCGTACTTAAGATGTGGATTGTGTTCTGCGCTGTGGTTTAACTCTCTGCTCGCTCTCTTGAGTGTCATCTTCAACCATTTTTCTCATGAAAAGAGCAGATTTTTTCACCTTCCTCCATCCGGATGTCCACGAACTTCTATGTTTGTTGTTTGTCTTTTCGTATTCTTGTTGCAGCTCAGAGTAGTCCCTTTGAAGCTCTTCCATGTGCATCTTCACTTTTTCGAGCTCTTTTCTAAGGGACTTCACCTCATTCTTCGTCGATGACCAGCTATTTTCCTTGTCCGAGTTGTCATCACTCACTGTAATATCCTTACCTTGTATTGCAGCCCTCATCTTCACTTGCTCTGACAGCAAAACCTGCATTATTCTCTTCGAATTCATAAGTATATCAGCATGTCTTTTAAGGTTTTGAGTACATTTTATAGGAAGAAATGTTTCAAATGCATTATTCTCGTAGAATGTTTTAACACCTATGATGCTCAGACTCACTAAAGATGTTGCCTCACCATGTCAAATCCTCCAAAAATGCATTCCTTTTGGAGGATATAACATGCACCTGACGACATTTCTGAAGAGTCTGATCAGAGGTTAACGCACATGAATCTCTTTGAGAGAAGGTAGATTTTACCTGGATGACAATTCTCATAGGCAATCTTTCGTTTTGTGCAGCGTGCAGGCATCCATCAAGTGACAATTTTCCGCAGTCCATGCTCTTGCATAGCCTTTGTCGGTCATGTTCAGACAGTGAAGGATGATTCTGTAGACGATATTAATTACTTTTTTCGATTGCACAATCAAAATAAAGTGCTAGATGGTTTGGTTGCAGAAGCTAAAATAACCTTAAGGTATGTATCAATAGCTCTGTAGAGTCCATCATGACATGTTCGAGCATGTCGAGGCAATGATTCAGCTAAAACTCGGAACTTAGTGGTAGATAAATTGGGATCTCTAGCGATTTCCGCTAGGTAGCTGTCAAATAGTTTACTGATATTCAATGTCGTTGACTTCAGTTCTTCTTGTTGCAGTTTTTGCTGTTCATACATCAGGAAATAATCCAAAATCCTCTTCACCACATCTATGTTATGGATAGTCTGTTCTTCATCTGAACTGTATTTAATGGAACTGGTTAAGAGCAGTGTTATCAAAGGCGAAAAACGCAAAAGACTCTTGTCTGTTGCAGCTTTACACGCAAATAAAATGTGGGGTTTAGCGGAGAAGAAATACAAAGATGTATATGTAGGCCAAGACTAATAACTATAAGCATTTAATTTGTTTGTCAGCTTTACTTCTGAATTTTGTAGTTTTAAACATGTCATGTTAATAGTTAGAGTTAACGAGTTTTCAAAAAAGGAAGGATGAATCCTTTTTGAAACAGATTCAAAAGAAAAGTAAGACAAACAAATTGATACGGAGGGAGTATAATGGATAAATGAATTGGAAAAAAACAAACTAAAATTGCTTAGCGTCGTCTCTTCAGGATTAAGCTCATTGGCAAGGAACAATATGCCTTAGAGCCTTGATAACGACAGTGAAGCACCTTCTAAGCGATGGCGAAGAACTCAACTTGTTTCGTGCCTCACTTCAGGGCTTAAGCACATAGTTTTCATAGTTTGATGAAAATTGAAGAGTGATAGAGACTCACTTTATTGTTTGTTCACCTACTGTACATGTAGGTATCAGGAGGTCGTTCGTGGTGGCGTTTTCAAGCACCATCCCGATTCTTTTCTCGAGCTCGGAAATCAGTGCTGGTGATGCAACATACACAAATGACAACTTTAACAACCTTAAAAGGAACTTGCAAGAAACAGTTTCCTTCTGAGGAGGTAATATACTGATTAAACTCTCTATAATTGTTCTGTGTTCCTTATTCTGTCCAATGCTCGTTTCCCCGATCCTCCCTCTCGTGATGCTCCATTGCGAATCGTTCCTTCTATTAGTCTCTCCATACATGCTAGGCAACCACTTCTCTCCATAGTTCATTATACACGAACCGATGATCTCAGGTTTGATCCCTTTTACTCTCACTGCTGTAATGATCCTCAGGAAGAAATCAATACGGAGAGTGGAAACAACATCGAACCACCAGGTTCCTTCGTCTGTTATGATCTCCCCTGCTGTTGAATTTTCTCTAAAGATCTTCCAGGCAATAGAGTCACAACACCTTCTCACAATCTGTAAATTTTCAGGCCATGGAGTGAGCGTTTCACATGATTTGAGCACCGCGATTGTGTCATTCCACGACGAAAGGGCTACAAATGTGAAGAAAGCTTCCGTTTTCGAGATCAAATTTCCTTCTTCCATTGCTTCTGTCATTTCTAAAAATTCTGATCCACTTCTCAGTGCTGCTACATTTGCTGGATTCAGGCTTATTGGCAAACCATAACAGAATTTTAGAATTGTCTCAAAAGTTTCTGATCCACCTGGAAACTTTTCGAGTTTGATGTCATAACCTAAATGTGAATTTTGAGGCTCATGAAGATCAATTTGATTTAGGTAGCCACACCTTGCAACAAGTGGATACTGTTTCAAGATTAAACAAACTCGAATTAACTTTTCGTTAACCATTATAACAACAACATATCAGTGAAATTCCACAAGTACGATTTGGGAATGGTAGAGTATACGCAGACCTTTCCCCTTCCCCTACCCCATGGAGGTAGAGTAGGTTACTAAAGGATCACCCTCGGGTCAAGTGCAACAAATCAAAGTAGTTATGAAAAGGAAAAATAATAGTGAAGAAAATGTAGCAACTAACAAGGAAAGCAATGCAGAACATTTAGAAAAAGAAACAGTAACAACAACAAAATAGTGCGATAATCGAAACACTATAAACAACATATGATTGTAGATATCAAAAGCAAGAAACTACAAGAATAAGGTTAATACTACTAAAAAATGTGAATTTTCAATGGACTTTTCATCGGAAATTCCATATTTTTGGCGGTATTTTGGCATGAATGCGTTTAAAAAATTCATGTTTTTTTAGTAGTGAACGTCCAAGGTCATTTACTTACCTTGTGAACATAGAAGGTGATGTCTTCAACTCTAATTGATAAATCACTTGGAAGTTGAGAAGTGGCAAACCTGCATAACATTGAATCAAATTTTAAACTGCTAGGTGATTTTTCCCCATCAATCTATGTTTCAACGAGCAGAATTACCTCGTACTTATACTAGTGAAAAAAATAATATGTATATGGTGAAAGTAGTTGAGGTGATCTTAAGCTGACTCAAACACCGTCTTTTTGTTGCTAGGATATTTCAAAATGTCATAGGATGTATGTCAAATAATCCAAAGATAGTAATTCTTTTTGAAGATTCGATACAAATACAATATTTTTTTAAGAGTCTGAGCAACATATATGCTAATACCTCAAGAATTACCTCACACCGATACTGGTGAAAGATAACATGTATACCTACGAAAGTCAAACTGAGCACCTAAGCTGACCCGGACATCACCATTGAAACCTATACTGCTCAGACTCTTCAGATATATAGTCTAGATTCATGTCAGATAATCAAGAAATAATGCATTTCTAGAGGATCCAACACAAGTCCAACAAGCAGACTACAACATATATACCTAGTGAAATCCCACAAATGAAGTCTGGAAATGACAGTGCACACAAACCTTAACCCTACCTCATGGAAGTAGAGACTAGATAGACTGTTTCTGAAGTACAACATTTTTGAAGAGTCCGAACAACATAATTCAGAACAAAAGAAAATTTAAATTGAAATTATTGCTTGTAATGTTTAGAGCTATTACCATGAATTTTCTTTCTTGACAAAGCCATCAGGAATTGCATTGAGCATAGTTGGGACAACTATACATTGATCATGAATTTGGTGACTTTCATCATCTCCAATGTCTTCTTGCCCATCAAGAATCAACTTCTGCATTATGAATTGCCTTTACTCTATAGTAAAGTCATGAAAGAAAATCCATCAAAATTAGAAGGAATATGACTATATATATGTAAGAGGCGGGTTCGACTGAATTTATTGCTTCCAGCTCGAACTTTATATAGATATGTAAATAGTACTAGCAATAGAAGAATCAAAAAGTCAAAACATAATTAAATTAATTTTTTGAAAAAAGAGCGTCCGGATGAACCCCTTGTGTTTCCCTGGCTCCGCCCGTGCGAATAAAAGAACTTGAAGTGTATACACTTAATAGGAGGGACCATTTGGACAAGGACTATTTCAACCATTTTTACAAGCGAAATACATGTTTAAACACAATTTCAATTTTTAACTTTAATTTAAAAAACTTAGCAAATTTACGTTTAAAAGCTTATTAATTCTGAACTCAATGACTTTAGATCTTTAGGAGGGACAATATTGAATAAATGTGAGAATGGAGTTTGTGGCTAGAAGAAAAATATAATTAAGTTGGTGGGTGGCTATATTTAATTCAATTTGATGTTATAGGGTCATAGATATTGCTGTTGCTCTTAGTTAGGGACAATTCAGTTACATCTGGGAGGACCCAAAAAAAGAATATTTTATGACAGGTCTAATTCAAATACTACCACGTAAATATTTATTTGACCAATTGATCATTTTGTGGCTATAAAGAAAAAGATATTCTTTGCTAAATAATAATTATTGAAAGATATGTATTTTCTCATTTACTTTTTTCGTTCTATTTTAATTGTCATGATAAAGTTTAATACAATCATATGATGACTTCATTTACTGACAAGTGAGTTTTGTTTAAATGATTGAGCATCTTCACTATCAACTAATAGATTAAAAATCCGAGTCGGGGAGATGGAAAAAGCTTCATTTACCTTACCTTTTTAGCTGGTCTAATCAAATTGCAAAGATATACAAATAATTTGTCCGACCACCACTATTATAAAAAAAGAAGCATGTTTTTCATATACTTGTCCAAATCCAAAAGATAAAATCCATTGTACTATCCAGTAATTAGAGCTTATTGTAACTTAGTGGACCTAAGTTGCCAATGTTGTTGGCACAGAGGATCTATCAAGTAAATGTACGAACCAGTGTTTAACACGATATTATTACAAGTCCACTTAGTTAGACTTATAGTGACATGGCTTTCGACGTCCTTGGGTTAATCTCGTAGTTTCTATGGAGTGAAGATGATGGGGTCAGTTCATAAATTTTTCTTCCTTTTCTTTTGCCATATTTCACTCAAAGGGTTGAAAGGAGATAACGCATCAAGTTGTTCGCAATGGCCAACTTGATCCTCTTCCCCGGAGAACTCAGATGAGGAGAACTCTGGGAAAGTCGTCGACTCCAACTACCATCCATGTATGATCCGTACTAGATCTGACCAACTGCCCATCCTACCTTCTCTAATTTTTTGACATTCCATCTTTGTCTCAGTAAAGTCTTTCAGTGGCACGTTTCGGTCCTCTTCCCATCCCGATTCTTTTCCAATCAAGATGTGTAGATCCTCTTCATTGATTAACGAAAATGTGAAAAAGCTCTATTTGCCTCTGCTATTCTATGAGTCTCTTCCTTTTTGTGTATGTCATTGTCACTACCTTTGACAACATCCACTAATTCGGTACTATCTCACGAAAAAATCTCAGTGCTCAAGCATTCAATCAATTGAACTGAGGGTCAACAACCAAATTGGACCGAACCCTTTGCGAGACTATGGTTCCCTCAAAGTTATGGAGTAAGACATCGATTTCTCAACAAGATCAATTTTTTTGATTATATGATGAACTCCCTTAAAAAACATTAGTGCGCGTGTAAACGAGTTGCTCTGCCAACTGAGCTAGCCCTTAGTGCTTGCGATACATATTTTATCATGTAGGTAAATTTGATTGGAGTATCACAGAAAAGACTATAACAAATCCAGATATTTAAAATTATGAAGAAATAGTGGGAGCACATATTGTGTTTTCTGGCTTATGCTTTTTGACAGTTATCTGGCATTAGGTTGTCAACTAGTTATATGGTTTTAGGTGTGTTAGCAAAAGGATGAGTATTTTATAGGGATTGTAATTAATAGTAAATTCTTGCATGAAAAAAATTAAAGACAAAAGAATAATGTATTCTTCCCGTTCAATTTATATGACTTTTTTTATTTAATTAATATTTTTATATTTAATAATAATTTTATCTGAAACTTCATATTTTACTTTTTTTAATGGGATAATTTATAGTCATAAAAATTTTTGACTTATTTTAAGGAGTTTTCAAAAATTTTCGTTTTCTCTTACACCTTGTCCAATCAAATATTCCCAAACAAATTAAGAAGAAGGAAATAAAAAAAATTGTACTTCATTCGTCTTAATTTATGTGATGTTCCTCTTTTTTTAGTCAATTAAAAAAAAAATCCCTTATTACATTTTTGTTTTTTTAATAATTGTGGTGTGTGGGCCAACTTGCATGTATATAGACTAATTTTACATGATACCTGTCACCTCCTACCAACAACAAGTACTAGGTAATTTGTCCAACTAGGTTAGAACAAATGAAAAGAAATCATCTATAGTGCTTTTGTCTGTGTTGAATTTTAAACATGAGACCCTTTCTATATTTAGCAACAACGAAACTTTGAAAATTTTATTTACCCTTAATTATGATTCTTCTAGTCACACAAAAGTTCACAACTTATTTTAGTCTACGAATTTCAATTTTTTTAATTTATAAATTTCATAACAAACCAAACACCCTCATGTAAATTGAGACGCAAAAATTAGTATTTAACTTTAAAATACAATGTATGGTATATAACCTTCTCTAACAAAGTTTAATGGGCTCTTGGGCTGGAAGACTATGGATGAGTTCATTTGGTATAAATCCAACTAAATAGATTAGCCCAATTAGACTTTTACTTTAAGTCCATTTAATGTGATTTAAAGCCAAGAAAGGAAAAATTATTCGGATAAGTAAATATATATTAGTTAATTAGTTGACATAGTTATAGTTTGAATTAATTATGGCTCGCGGCAAACATCTAGCTGTAGTTACAATTTGAGTTTTATATAATTCGCTTGTTTTATACAAATGTAGGGCGCGATTATACAAAAGTTGTGCGATAATCAAATTGTATATCGAAATATACAAACAATGTGAATTGTATAGCAAATTATATAAACGTTATGCATTAATTGTATAGTGAAATAGACAAATGTTATATAAAAATAACAAATTGTATAGTGAATTATACAAATGTAGACAAATGCTACGCAAATTATACAAACACTATTATAACTATAGTTATAAAATGTAATTACTCAAACTATAGCTATGGAGCATAATTAGGCTTTATATATATTTGCCATTTATGAAATTTGAATTACACGGATAAACAAACATATATTAGTTAATTAGCTAACATAACTATAGTTTGAATTAATTACCGCTCGCGGCAAACATCTAGCGGTAATTACAGTTAAAGTTTTGTATAATTCGCATGATTTATACAGACGCTGTGCTCAATTATACAAAAGTTGTACCCAATCAAATTGTATATCGAAATATACAAACACTGAATTGTATAGTGAACTATACAAACATTGTACATGAATTATATAGCGAAATATATAAATGCTATACAAAAATTGCGATTTGTATAGCCAATTATACAAACGCTACTATAACTATAGTTACGAAATGTAATTATCCAAACTATAGCTATGGAGTATAATTAGACTTTATATGTTTGTCATTTATGAAATTCACTCATTCATAAACCATTATTTTTACAATTGATGAAACTCTATGACAATATCCTAGAATTCTACATACGGAATTTGAAATTCCAACACGATGAATCATTTTTCAAATTTATATGTTAAAAAGTGATTTGTTGAATTTTACCCTTTATAAGTACTAATGTTTATGGAAAATCAATAATTTGAAAAAGTTAATTTTTTAAATATTTTAAATTTTATAATTTTAAAAATGTTAATCCTTATGCTAATTTTACAAAACGAAGGTTAGAGTCATAGTTAAAGATTAACATTCATTTAAAAAAAAAATTATTTCTTTATCTTGGACCTTGCTGTATAAGAATTTTAAAGCATAGCCATGAGGTAGTTTTGCCAAATGCTGCTTCTTAAAGAAAGTTTTTCTATTTGATGTTCAGTACTCGTATTGAAATTTAATTAAATTTTAAAATGCATATTGCAAAGCTCATTGTGAGAATAATTCGGAGAGATCCAACCATACTTCATCCATTGAAGTCTTTGCATTCGATAAATGTAACATAAAACCTAAATTAAAGATGAAGTAAAGTGAATTTTGATGAAGTTCATAAAATGTTAGATTTCAAAAAAGTTGATGATATAATTTGAAACTTATATCGTATAGTATTCGTAATTGTTAAGTTTAACTTTTTGAATATATTGATATTAGTTTGACTTTTGATGGTAGCTAGGCATATCTCTAATTGGTCCATTAATAACCATGCAAAGTAATGCCTTGCAATATATATATATATATATACTAATTATTAATTTCATCTTCGGATTATTAACAACCTTAAAAACACTCATCTACTTAGCAAATCGAACTTAACTGTGTCATCATCGTAACAAAATAGACACATATTTGTCTTTATTTGATAAACTCGGCTAATACGATCATTACAAAATTTAAAAGTGAAAAAGGAAAAAATGTCTTTATATGATTGCAAAATTATTGTCCAAAATTACTCTTTATTTGTTTGATTTGTGAGTTTGCTTAATTATTTATATTAATGGAAATTAGTCAAATATAATCTACTTTTAATTTTCATTTATTGTTGGGGTTAATTATAGTATAATTTGGTTTTAATATTCAATGGTCCCAAATCCTAATAATATTTTAATGTGATCACAAGATTAAGTTTCTTGTGAAAAATAGAAAGAATAAATTGATAGCTAAGTTGCCTTAAATGTGCCGCCCATAATGTCTTAACATTCTTGTGAATATAGAATTACGTCTTCAAATAATATTCCCTGATAAATTTGACTAAATTTCATTTTATATTTAACTATATTTTCTTCTTTTTAATTTATTTATGCGATTTCCGCTTCACATTGAATTCTACAAAAATTATGTAAAATATATTAAAATATAATATAATTTTGTAATGCTAAACAAGTTAAATGAGAAGGTCCAATTCGACTTATATATTGGAAGCTTGCATAAGGGAATATTTGGACATTTTTAATTATTTAGGACTATGCTTTAAATAATTATTGCATACGATAAATATAAACCAATTTGAGAGAGGGACAAAAATGAGATGCAAGCTTCTATGGATCGAAAATAAATAAAAGACGTATGTAATAGAAATATAATATTTTGAGAGTAAGAATGTGTTCAGTGTGACTATTTTGTTAAATTTTATTATAAAATTAAGCGTTTTAAATGATTTATTTTTGATAAGTAGAATTGATAATATGGGTTGAGATGAATCAAAAGTCGATTATGGTGCCAAATTGCACGATAACTTAGACCCACAAAAGGTGTTGATTGATCACTACAACATTGTAGTAGCCATAAAAGTAAAAAGCCGATAAAAAAATGTGTAACAACTCACTTGCTGAATCAGCTAGCTCTAGAAAATGGTTGACACTTACGTGTGACTTTTAAAAAAAAAAAATAGATTACTTTTTTTTTGGTGTGTGTTTGATATATAAATAAAAATATTTATATATAATTTAAATAAATATTATAAGAGATGGGATAGTCGTTTGTTTCGGTATAAATAGTCATTATCTGCTCTTCTATTGTGAGAGGAGCTGATTGGGATTGTTCAAACGATTCGTGTAATCGTTGACCTCTTGCCAGAGACCCAATTAATGTGTGGGATGATGGAGATGGGATATACATGGAGAGGTTAAAAAAAGTGAAAAAGCGTTGGAGGGCGAAGAGGACAATACTAATGTAGGATTCGTAAAACTTGTTTTCTGCTTTCTTAGGAAAATTATTTTCCCTTTTTTCAATTATTTTGACTGTTCCATATAAGAAAATATTTTCTGAAAAACATTTTCTTCTATACCAAACACGCTCCCAAACTTGAAACATTTTTTGTCGAGAAATACACTCCCTCCGTCCAAATTCATGCACCTTACTTTTCCTTTCGGGTTTGTCTAAAAATTAGTATTTCCTTCTATATATTAGTAAGTTTTCCAATTTTAATTTCCTATATGACAAGTTCAAAATTACAAAGGCTACACAATTCAAAAAATAAAAGAAGATCTCCTTAGATTTCTTAAATTTCATACTCGAATAAATTAAGACGCTTGAATTGAGACGGAGAGACTATATATTTTTGTCAACCATTATTATTTAGAATTAAGAAAAAAAAAAATTAGGGGCAAGAATGTCTTTGACCTCATTTTCCTTAGAAAGGAAATGTCCATCGCGTTAAATTGGCGGTTTCTTCTCGGAGTGGTACGTATTGTACAAACAAATTGACATTTCAAAAACATTGAGTCTCTCTTCCCTTCCTTTTCTTCCTCAATTTTCTCTCTTCTCTCTCTCTCTCTCTCTCTTTCCTCATTCCACCGATCCAGATCTCAAATCTCCGAGAGAGTGAAGAAGAAGAAGAAGAAATTGAACAACAATAATGGCGGCCGTATCGCCATTAGCAAAGTACAAGCTTGTGTTTTTGGGAGATCAATCTGTTGGAAAAACCAGCATTATTACTCGATTCATGTACGATAAATTCGACACAACCTACCAGGTTTCATCCTCATTCAACATTATAACTATATTTATTTTTCGGAGA
>DF360098.1:24188-40146 GCA_000787875.1 Solanum virginianum | reverse complement strand
GAATGAAGCTGGGGTTCCTAAGTTGATGAAAGAAGTGTTTCCTTGCTCAAATAACACTTCCAAGCTACTAAGGGGACCCAAATTAGATGGTTTGTAACATCAAAATGATTTGGAAGAGAAGAAAAAGAAATTTTGATTTTTCCTTGAGCAAGCTGAGAGCTTGCTTTGTTGTTCTTCAACCTGAGAGAGTTTTTGGCTAAGTGTTCCAAGTGTACAAATCAATACAAGATAAGGGACATCTTACACATATATATATACAAGGTCTTGGTCAAAAGAATGGTCCACACTACCTACTTGGACCAATAGAAATCCAACACCATTTAAGAGCACTATCAATTTGTCTTCAAGAACTTAACTTTGCAAAATTCTACTTTTGGTCCCAAAATTTTCCTAACCGATCTAATTAAGGACATATGGGTCCTAACATATGTATGGCTAACTAAAGTGTGTAACAACCTTCGTTCACACACCCCTCCATTTATTGCATCCAAGTAGAGAGTAAGAGTGAGTATGAAAATCCTATCATCATAATACAGAAATTTCTACTTTTATTATGAATCCTTATGGTGATTCATGAGGTACTTATCGTGTTGCATAATTAATAATATTAAATTAAGGTAAAGATTTATACTCGATGATATGAATCCTAAATTGCATAACTTTATGAAATTCTACACATGGATTGAGTTGAGGTTTGAGTTTTATTATCTGATATGAGTAACTGAGTATGATTGAGCATGAGAAACATGTTGCCTGTAGTCACATATTACTATATACCTTGTTTGCATTACATGATGAGTCTCATTGAGTGAGTCTGAATGACTGTTGATTCTAAGTTGACTTTGATTGTTTTCTTCATTTGACTGAGTTGATGAGAACTGAGACGAGTTGAGATGAGATAACCTAATAAGGTGGAGATTTCATATAATTGACTAAGCTTTAAGGATTGAGTTTATTGATGAGTTGAGCATGTTTTATTCTTGGGAAGAGTATCGAGCACCTAGCTAGGAGCGAGTAAATATCTACTTATCACGACCCAAGCCTAGGGCCCTTGAAGTGACACGACCCAAGGGAAACCCGAAAGGACCCCAAGCAAGCCTCATAAAGCATCATTACACATCCTTGGTTGCAAAAGCAATAAATCATGCATCAAATATAAAAGAATAGGGAAATTGGGGCTAAAGGTAAAAGCTTGCACAATATCATGGTCAAAGACAAGAGTTAATCTCATATCATAGATGCATAACATATCCAACAAATACCTCTAATACATAGATACGAGCGAGAGCCAACACAAAGTAACCAGGCTCACCCTTACAATCAAAATAGACAATAAGAAGAATGTCTCAATACATAATAGAAGAAACTAGATTAGGTCCCCGAAGTGGAGGACTCACTAACTGGCTTGAATGGCACCGATCTAGCCATGTGGAGGAGGATGATTAACTTGGGCACCGGTTCCTACATGGTGATATAATGCAGGCAAGAGTATGCATTAGTACACTTGAATATACTAAGTATGTAGGATGCAATACAACAATGGATAGGCATCATGATCAAAATACATTATATTAAGCAATAGGCATAATACAGAAATATGGCATGTATTATCAATGCTAATAAAACATGCTTTAGTAACTCATGCTCATATAGGATATCATATGTGTAGAAGAGACCAAACTAGATTTTTGAATGTACAACCCTTTGGTAGGTTAGTGATGATGTCGCCCCATTACTTAGGTGGATGAGTACTAACACTCATCTAGGTTGGTGATAATGCCACCCCATCACCATGGTGGATTAGTACAAACCCTTCCCTAGGCTGATGAGTACAAACACCTATCTAGGTTAGTGATGATGCTGCCCCATCACTAGGTGGAGCAGTACAAACCCTTCCCTCGGTTGATGAGTACAAACCCCCATCTAGGTTATCTGGATTCTTAGTCCTCCTGGTTTGAGCATAGTCTAATGCAACACCTTATATAAAATTTATCATATACATAAACTCATTTCATCATCATATAGTCATTTATATCATATCTCATGCTTTGGACCTTAAAATTGAGTAAAAAGAGATTAGAGCACCATGGGTGGAAGAACCCAATGACTAAAACCTGCATACCTTAGCTTAGAGATGAACTTGGTGAAGATTGGAGATGGAGACTTGAAGCTTGAAAAAGAACCTTTAAGGAAACCTTAGCTTGGAATAAGGGTCTGGGACTTCAGTTTTTGGAGTAAAAATATGACTAAGTGTTTTTGGGGAGTATTGGGAAATATTTAGGATGATATGAGGGTGAAATTTGGCTAAATATAGGTAAAAACATGTCTGGGATCACTTAGGTCCAAGACCCAAAAGCCTTGGACCAAGATAGAAATCATTGGCAATGAAATACATGGGTCTGCAATGCAGTCCTATCGCGGAGGCCAAATTAACACATATCTGCGATAGTTTCGCGTCGCGGTGCTATCGCGAATTGTCACTAGAAATTAAAATTTTGGAAATTTGGAATTGTGATTTGATTGCTCTAAAATCAGGGGTAGACCCTTTTCCACCTAATTGGACCCCTTGAACAAGAATATGAAGTCAGATTTTCAAAATAACAAATGAATTTTTAGATATATGGAAATTAAAATTTCAGGCATTCCGAGGCACATTTTTGGGCAACTTGTAATACTATCTACAAGCTGACCACCTAAATTATTGTCAATAGAATCAAGCTCTTGCTACCCTCCATTATTGGTAATAGCCAAGCTAGTTTCCTAACCAGAAGGAGAGCCTTGAACTATGCTTTAATTGTTTAAGAATTCATCTCCCACTTCAGGAAAATGAAAGGGAAAAAGGCCAACATGATCCTTAAATTTGACCTAGAGAAAGTCGTTGATAGAATTAAAATGATCCTTCTTATAGATGGTAAAGTAGAACTCATACTATGGGGATATCATAGTGTAAGGGATTAATATGATTTCACATAACACATAACACATAAAGGCTAAGGGGCGGGTAAGTAGGTCTTACTCTATAGGGGCAATACGAGACTTAGGATCCTTCACATCATGACATGAATCCATAACATAAGCTCATGATCAATCCATAATGACCATAACCATTAGATAACCATATTCATAATCATAAACTTCGAATACAACACTTAGAATATAAACATAAAAGAGTACACAAAATATCCAACAATGTCTCTAGTCATAAGATAGGATGGGGGCCAAGACATGTCTCGAGCTCATCCTCAATGTAAATAAAATAAATAAAAGCACCATAGGTAGAGGAATGGTTGTTTGTCCTTGGAAGATAGGACTCACCACAACAAGTAATCTCAAGATCTAAGCTAACTGTCATACGGTGGGTAAAGAAAGTCCTTAATTCATACATCGGTAGTTCATCTAGGCAAAAGTATGTGTTAGTATGTTTGAATATACTAAGTATATGGGCATGTAATGCATATGAACTTGTTAAATTTGTATTTAGTGTTAGATGACAACAACACATATATATTAAGAATCATAACAAGAGAATAGTATATCAATATGCCTTGAAATGCATGATGCATTAATGTGAAAATACTTAATATATAAGAGGATGAGACCGTAACTGACATGAGACCAATTGAGGTATAACTTGGAACTCCATTGTCTACCCCACAACGGATAAAGAGGTGACCTACTTGCTAAAGGTAGATTCATAATCATTCACAATCCACAAGGGACATAACATACCTATGTTAGGAACATAGTTCAAGAGAAAGGAGTATGGACCCTTGGGGATAGCCCACCCTTGCTCCAATCCCATAGGTGCTAGGTCATCATCCCACAAGAATACATATACATATATGTTCTTGTAAAAGAGGCATAAGTCTTTCAAAACATAACAATGCATACTTAGGTGTAAAGGCTAAATCATATTTCATAAATGTGCATACTTGGCCTAAATAGTCAAAACATACTTTCATGTAATACTTTCATGCATAGGGATAGCTCCTTTGGAGCACCTTCTTCAGAAAAGAGTATGGACCCTTGGGGATAGCCCACCCCACCTAAGACCTCAATCGAGCTCCTAAAACATAGTGGTGTAAAAGCTCCTTTGGAGCACCTTCTTCAGAAAAGAGTATGGACCCTTGGGGATAGCCCACCCCACCTAAGACCTCAATCGAGCTCCTAAAACATAGTGGTGTAAACACCCATAATTGCTCAAAGAGCCATAATCATAGATATTTATGTGATCACAATCTTGTCATAACCATAATTTTATCAAAAGCATATACATGAACATAATTGGGCTTAGCCCACTTCATAATTTTCATGAAAACCTTAGTCATGTATGCATATGCCATGGATGAGATAAGAAATAGCATGTGCAATAAAGATTCAATCTTAAATCAATAATACATTATGAAATCCAAGTAAATCTATAAGTAAAATTCACATTTAAATCATAATATAGATCACCTTTAAATCAAGCTTTATAGGGGACATGCATATTTATATCTTCATAACTTCAATGCAATTCATCATATTAGGATTTAAATCACTTTAAAATCAACAAAAAATATAGTCCATTCATCAATTGAATTTAATAAACAATAATATTAAAAACCCATATTTAAATAGTAAGCTAAAATTCCATAAAATTAAGTGTAAAAGAGTTTGGTTCTTTATGGTTAAAAGGGAAAAAAAATCAATCCCACATAGCTTAGCTGATAGAGAAGATTCAAAGAGATAGTTGAAGAAGAAAGAGTCTTCCCTTGATTCCCAAGCTTAGCTTTCACAAAAGTCTTTTTGAGAGAGTTCTTAAGAGTGACTTGAGAGAATTCCAAGTGTAAGAGTGAATTTGAATGAGAGAAATAAAGTATAGGTCATTTGAATGTCTTTAGGTAGCATAGAAAGTCACAAAAGACCCTTAGGATGAATCATAATTAAGAAAATGCTATTAATGAAACGAGTGAAAAAATTAAAGTCAAGGTCTCCAGGGGGAGGTGGGGAGGGTGCGGTCCGTGAGGCACCATACAGATCATACACTTGCCTGTGGTCCAACACTTAGAGAAAATCCACTTGACAAAGATCCTAAACAATAATCCCATACATAGAAAAAATTCAATGTAGGCACCCATACAGAAGGGTTTTATGGACCATTCCAAGCCACATCGTCCATGTTCTCCTCCGTACCACCTCACTTAGAAAATTTTCTCCATGATGATGTTCGAGATGGTGATCTAATACTTAGAAATTTTTCGATCTGGCACCTATACAAAAAGTCCTCATAGACTGTGAAACACTGTAAGGTCCATGAGTTAGGCCGTCCAACTTGCCTTGGCTAAAAAATGTGGAGTCTAAAGCCCAAGGCTACCATAAGGTCCATCACACGATCCATATGGTCTCACACGAACCATGTGGAGTCCAAGTATGATATGCCTTGGTCCCAAACTCCACATTAAGGATATCATACCCTACACAAGGCTAACAGCCACTTCAAGAAGGCTCCATAAGGTCCGTATAGCACTATACAAACTGTTAAGATTTCCATAAAGCATCACCTAGGTCTAAAACCTTCCGAACCCAAATTTTCAAGCTCCATTGAAGTCGTACAATGTCCGGATTATTACAAGTCTTCTCCTCAGATACTTTCTACCACCATATTACTGGAAAAGGGATGGGAAATGTCTGCTCTGACAAGGCAAAAATCTTTTGTTGTATTTGGAAAGTTGATACCCAAATAAAATCAAAGCCTTCTATAGAAGACCCAGACTAACCACAACCTTCATAGCAGGGATTTGAATGTCAACTCATGAATCTTATACGTAATCACCCAAAGGAGGACCTTCAACAAATACTAGCACATGGTCAACCTATTGGTAGATCATTCTGAAAGTCAATTTCAAGCCAAACTTTACTTGGGGCTCATTTTTGCCTTACTGCCTATGGCTTATATAGTTAGCTATAAATAATAATACTGCAATAACAAGAAAGATGTTGTTCACTTTGACAAAGTGTATCGTGGAGCCATAGAACATTCCTCAACACTAAATAGGCTGATACTAGCCATAACACTCACCAGCTCATCCACATCAATCGCAAACACCCACTTAGCGATGCTACTAAGCTTAACATTAATGGGGCTGTCCAGAGTAGTCTAGGATAGGGTGGACTAGGGGGAGTCTTCAGAGACTCTACAGGGGAATGACTGTTATGTTACTATGGGGTAGTACCCCATGTTAGCCCAGTGGAAGAAGAATTCAAAGCCCTCTTCAAAGGACTTTAGCTGGATCTACAACACAACTTCTCTCCTTTGTATATCAAAATTGATGAACAAGAGGTTGTCAATATGTTCCCAACTAGTAACCTACTACATGGTAAAATCATTTTTGAATGCAGGTCATTGCTGAATAGGCTAGGAGCATGGGAGCTACATCAAGTTTATAGGGAGAAAAATTGGATAGCTAATTTAACGGCAAAGGAAGGGAGTAGCAAGACCCATTTTGATGTCGTATTTGTTTTTGTAGTTCCTCCGGTGTTTGCATGAAGCTAGTGGACCACAGATAACCTAGGAACAAATTTTGTTAGAAAAGTAAGTAGTGGAAATACTTCCTATGCAGGCCGGAATCTGGCCCAAAATAGTCATTTTGTTTCAAATACTATGTTATGTAACCTAACTGACGGCTTCGGCCTAGACTAAGCCTATCTCCCCCCTTGATGCACTATTACTTCTGTCTTACCAAAAAACAAAGGAGCTCTACATATAAAGTATATGAAAAACTTTAATGGTGTAAGCCTTATTAAAGAATTGTATGGTTTTAATTTGACCCACAAAAATTACTATAATAATATTATATTTTGTTAAGAATAATGTTTAAATTATTTTAGCCCAATAATTAATATTACGACTAACAGGTTGACAAGATAAACATGAAGATTATGCTGTGATAATGTGGAGCCTATCTTATTATCTTAATCATGTGATCTTGTAACCTTTAATATGCCATTTGAAATATTAAAACTAAAAATTGTCGAAAAGAAAAAGGAAAAAATATTCTTCTTTTACACTGATTAAAAAGAAGAATGGGACAAATAAATCAAAATGAACGGAGTGACATACTCACTATAATCCCACAAGTGAGACTTGAAGGAGGATATTTGTGGTTCAATTGGTTAGTTATGTGAACTTTCACTTTTTGATGTACATTGTAATCTCCTCCTCCATTTCTCCTTTCCCTACCCCCGACTTAACAAAATAAAATTGGCACAATAGCATGTACTTGAATCCTACATCTACATTGTTAAGACAATTAATAAAGAAAATGAATAAAAATATATATACTATAACATAAACACATCATTTAGGTAAAGAATTTCAGAGAGAAGAGAAATAAAGTTTATTCTCTTGCTTATGTCATAATATTTTTCTTCTCTAGAACAACGATCAACCAACAACATAAAATTATTATAATCTTCCTATAAGGAAGAAATAAATGATCACTCAATGGTACCTACAATAAAAGGTGTTGTAATTAATCTCAAGTTCATTTCTAAGTTCACTCTCTATCATCTAATAAACATAACGTCTTTTATCATTGAATCCAACACTTCATTCCTATCTTATATTCTCCAGCATCTTCTATCACAACATCAACTTCTCTCGAATGTTGTCTCAAATTGTCCAATGTTGTACAAATCTTGTGTCTTTTGTCATAGTTATGATAAGATGTCGATGCTTCCATTTCCACATAAATTAATAGCTGAATAAAAAATAAGAAAAAAATTAGTGAATATAGTTTAAAAATCTCTCTATAACAACAATTCATAAAAACAACAATTAAAAAAAATATCTGGAATTGATTTTTTATGTTTTTTTATAACAGTTTAATTAAAGAACAACTCGTAGAAAAAAAGATAGAGAGGTTTGACCACTATAGAGATAATAAATTGAAAAAATATAATAATCAATAGAAAAAATAATACTCTAACCTCAGTGAGGTAATGCGTAAAATATGATGAAACTAGAATATAAATGCCTTAGGTATTTATAAGGAGTTGCAGTCTTGATATCATAAATCATGAGAAAGATCAGTTATATCAAATTATATCTTTGAATACCTATTAGTTATCCCTATTTATTAAGGATATGGTTAAAAATTTAAAATTTTAAGTTAGTTAAAATTCAGTAAATTTTGTTGACTATTTAGTCTTTGTGATCCAATATTAAATGAATCTATTGCAAGCTATATTAGCTGGAACAAACACATAAAAATCATCAATTAAGATATTATCACATTTTTTGCATTAATTGTACAACAAACTTTATCTATTCATGGTAATTTCATTAACTTACTAGTTAAGAATCATAATGCACATAAAATAATGGTCAAAATGTATTTAATGTACTTTGATTTTCGAGTTTTATATGTGTGAGTTTTTGATATGATGTATCATAAATTATTCATTAAAATATGTATTCATATTTTTCATGTTCCATACCTAAACTATCGTATGAGTGAATTTTCAACATGAACTATTACTAACTATTTATCTAATTACACACCTAAATCATTAGTTATTCTCTTTTGCTACCTAAAAAATAACCATTGTTCAAATAGAAATAGGACACAATTGATAGTTGAGATGTGTTTTGATAATTGGTTGTCACGACCCAAGCCTAGGGCCTAGACATGACATGGAGAATAGGAAACTCAGAATCCCAAATAAGCCTTTTAGCATATCGCATACACATTCTTGGTTGCGGAAGCAAAATAAGATAATGAACAAGTAATAATAGAACATAAGGGAAAAGGGTCAAAGATAGTCTTCATAATAACATAAGCATAAAAATGTCAAGCTCAATATATGAGATTCACATCTAGCAACACCTCTACTGATAGATGGAGCGGGGACCAAGACATCTCCTGGGCTCACCCTTATAGACAAGTATCCAAAATATATGGTAAAGTCTTAATATAAGCATGAAAGAAAATATATATTATCTCGGATGTGAGGACTCATCAACGACTAACTTTAATGATCCAGCCAGCCACGTGGAGGAGGAGAATCAATAGGACCTCCGGTTCCTACATGGTGATATCATGTAGGTATAAAGAGGCATTACTACTTGAAATATACTAAGTATGCAGGGTGCAATATGGAACATAAGCATAATAATCAAGATACATAATCATAATCGATAAACATGAGCTCAATATGACATGTATGTTTGATGATTAGGTGAAACATGCTTGTAAATAATCATACTTGCATAACTTGTTCAACACGATAAAGTGACATGAATGGCTCATCTAAATACCTTGTACTAGAGGGTTAGAAATATGGCATAGGTCATAACCCCTTTTACTAGGTAATGGGTAGTACATAAGGGTGGAGATATAGCATAGGTCATAAACCCTTCATGTAAGCATAAGATGTTGCATAGTATTAATTCGTACATAAGTGTGAGGTACACGACATAGTTCATAACCCCTTCATATAGATATTTGCCTTGTACTAGAGGGTGAGACATACAACATAGTTCATAACCCCTTGTAGTAGGCTTCACAATTCACAAGAGCATAAACATATAATAAGAGCTCAATAATTCACTTTTAGAGCATAGGAACCTTTCATGAGTTCAACATATACTTCGGAGCCCATAACTTATCATAAAAACACTTGTCTTGCAATTCGTACAATAGCTTTCCATCAACATAGGATTCATAATTATACAAACTTACAAAAACATGGTGGGTATGCATGCATATGCTTAAAATCATGCAATTTATGAGTATAGGACAAAGAAGGACTAAAAATCAGTCTAATTTGAGGTCATTTAAATCAACTCACCAATATAGTAGTAAAACCCTCATTTGGATGTCACGAAAACCATATTAAAAATTCACCATCATTCATAGTCTCATAATTCATGTCATGTATAGACTCAATAAGCATAAATCAACTCATGAAAATACCTTCCATAGATATGCATGCATACTTAATCAATACTTGAAGAAACTAAACCCTAATCACATTTATAATGCATAATCAAGTTTACCCAAAAATTATTCAATACTAAAATCATAAAATTTGATAAAGAGAAAAGGTTTGGCTTCATGGGTGGAAGGAACCAATAAATCAAACTCATATACATAAACTTGAGGCTCTCTTTAAATTGACTTAAGGAGGACTTGAAGTTTGGGTTCTTGAAATCCAAAGCTTGTTCTTAAAATCCTTGTATTTGAATGGGGGTTTTGATGATATTTTGGAGAAGTTTAGAAAGTGTTTTTGTGAGTTTTAGAGTTGAAAATGGCCAAATAAGGAGGGTTTCATGTTTAACTGGGCATTGGGTTATTACCCAAATGCCCTTGGATGAAGTAGGAAAAATAAGGGCAAAATTACACTGGTCTGCGCCCTAGACGTGGCGTGGACTAGGTCGGGGGCCTAATTAACACTAAGGCATGCCCCAGGCACGTCGCGACCTCTGCAAGTAGGCCCACTATCCCAGCTTCCCATTGTGAAATTATATTTTGCTGCAGGTCTTCTAAAATTCGAGGGCTACCTTTTTCCTACACAATTTTGCCTGTTAAACAAAAATATGGTTAGAATTTTGAAATCATGCACGAATTATGCGATATTCGAGAAATACACTTATGGGACATTTTGAAACACATGAGATGTCTTACTATATCTCCCCTTGGGAACATTCGTCCCCAAATATCAAAGAAACATACGTAAAAGAAGTAATTATGAGACTTCCATCCCGAAATGAATGCAACAAATGCACTTAAACATCATTCTTAATCATCAAAACTTGTCACCATGAACAACTTGTCACCATGAATATGTATTCATGCAAAAATGACATGAGGGCTAGAGCTTAAGACTTGAAATCAAAGATAGGGCTTAAATTGTTACCTTCGGCTTGAGTAGAGTGAAAGAGGTATGGATACTGCTTTTTCATGTCCACTTTGGCTTCCGAAGTGGCACTTTCATGTTAATGATTCTTCTAAAGGACTTTGACGGATGCCGCATCTTTTTTCCTCAACCTTTTCACTTGCCTATCAATTATCTCCATCGGGACCTCCTCATAGGTCAAGTTATCCTCCACAACACCTACCACCTCTAAGGGCCCTACAATATTTGAGTCACCTACACACTTCCTCAACATAGACACATGGAAGACCAGATGAACTATACACATATCCATAGGCCATTCCAATTCATATGCCACCTTACCAATTTTCCTCAAGATTCTATAGGATCCCATAAACCATGGGCTCAATTTTTCATTCTTTCCAAACTGGATCACACGTTTCATGAGTGAGACTTTCAAGTACACTCAATCATCAACATTAAACTCAAGGTCTCTTTTTCTCACATTGGAGTTGAAACACCGCTCATGTGCTTCAAAATGCCCTATAATCGTATTTTTTTTATATCTGAAAATCCATGAATGATTTTAGAAATTTGGCTTCATATTCTTGATCAGGAAAAAAATTGAGTGGGAAATGGGTAAAAGTTGGATTTTAGAAGACCCATAGCAAAAAATAATTTTCCCTAATTAATGACTTCCAGTGTGCATCCGCGCCCTAGGCGCGATGTGACCGCGTCGCATACTGGACGCGAACCAGTGTAAGTTTTTTTCCTATTTTTCATATTTTATCCAAGGGTATTGGGGTAATAATTCAACGCCTATTTAAATGTGAAATTCTCCATACTTAGCCATTTTTCAACTCTAGAACTCACAAAAACTTCTCTAAAACCTCTCCAAGTCTTTACCAAGATCCCTATTCAAATTCAAGGATCTCAATAATAACCTTGGATTTCTAGGACCCAATCCAAGCATCAAGTTTCCTTTAAATTTACTCCAAGAAATTTAAGGTTTAAGGTATGTGGGTCTTCATCCATGGGTCCTTTCACCCATGGAGCCCAACTCTCTCATTTTATAAAATTTTCATGATTTCAAGGTTGGATTCGTCATGGGTACCTATTTTTATGCTTTATAAATGTTTGATATGTTTGATTTTATCAAGTATTGATTGATTATGCATGAATATCTCTTTTAAGCTTATTTCATGAGTTGATTCATGTCTATTGACTATGCATAATTTGAAGCTATGAAACTATGAACTATTATGAATGTTTGAGTGAATTTCAAGATACCCAAAGTAAGGGTTGTACTACAATATTGGTGGGTTGATTTGAATTGAGTTTAATCCTTCTTGTATACTTTTGAGTTGCATAATTTTGAACAAGCATCATGAACCCACTATGTGTTTGATGAAATTACATTACAAGAATTTCTAAGTTGTTGATGGACTATGGCATGATTTAAAAGTCAAGTGATTTTATGATAATTATGGGCTTCCAATCATGTATTAAATTCATAAAAAGTGTCTATGATACTACAAGTGAATTATTGAGCTTTTATGTTATTTCTTTTCTTGTGCTCTTGTGAAGTGTGAAGCCCTTTCTTGATACTTGAATATGAAATGAGCTATTTTTGTATTACCTACTAAAAAGATTATATCATAAGGTAAGGTTGTTTCTCCTACTGAAAAGATTATATCATAAGGTAAGGGCATCTTTCCTACCAAAAAAATCATATCATAAGGTAAGGATAACTCTCTTACCAAAAAGATGGAATCGTAAAGTAAGGGCCCCTCTCATATTACCTACCAAAAAGGCTATGCTGTAATGTAAGGATATTGATAATACTCTTCGAAAAGGTTATACCTTAAGGAGGGTGGGTGGCTATTCGGCCATTCTCTTGTATGTTGTGTAAGGCATTCAGCATATATTTCATATTAAGTTTATACCTGTTGGTCATGATCATGTGTCTTGGTTATTATAACATACCTCCTTTGTTGCATTGCACCATGCATACTTAGTACATTCCAAGTACTAATGTATACTCTATGCCTATATGATATTACCATGTAGGTACTGGAGCTCCTGTTGATCATTCTCCTCTATGAGGCTAGTTGATTTGTTTGAAGAAGCCTTTGGTGATTCTTCAACTTCAGGGATAATATCTACTTCCCATTCATACTTGTTAAGATTTGTTGGACACTTTTGGATACTTAACATTTGAGAGTGAGCTCGAGGAGTGTCTTAGCCCCCATTCTGTTCTATGTAGAGGTGTCATTGGATATTATGGATATTATGCTTGATCCTAACTCTTCTTTTGCCATTATCATTATAAAAGACTTCCCTTAGTCCCTTCCCCTTTTTTATGTTATGTCCCTTGTTGATGTTTATTTTGCTTTCGCAACCAAGGATATGGGAATGATATGCTAAGAGGTTTGTTAAGTGTTCCTTCAGATTCCCCATTTGTCGTGTCACATCTAGTACTTAGGCCTGGGTCATGAAAAGCTTGGTATTAAAGCATTAGGTTGTTAATGGTCCTCGAAAGTCCAACACACCGCGTCAAGTAGAGTTTTACATATGGATGTGAAGCACACCACAACTATGAATGGGATTCTATAAGGCATTTTAGGAAATATTTCACTTCTTCATGATCGATGTCATACTCTAGATGTAACGATAAGGCTCCCTCTCTTAATGAATGCTTTTTTACTCTTTTAGATTATGCCACTATCAAGAGGAAGGCCAAGGAGGGCCAGTGCACCCTAGGGACAACCGACTTATCCCTCTCCCTAAGCTCCTCAAGATAGAGGGGCTACCCAAGTTAAGTTCTAGAATGCCATTACTATGTTGGCCTATGCTATGACCAACCAATTAAACCAAGGGGCCTAAGTTCCTTATGCTCCTACTCTGGCCTCAAGGGTGAGGGACTTCACTAGGATAAACCCTCTACAGTTTCATGGGTCTAAAGTGGAGTAAGATCCCCAAGAGTTTATTGATGAGGTGTATAAGGTGCTTGCTGTCATGGGGGTGAATTCAGAGAATAGGACAAAACTAGCAGCCTATCAACTCAACAGAGTAGCCCAAATTTGGTTTGCTCAATGAAAGTTGGAGAGGGGAAACAATGATGCAATTCTTGGGAGGAGTTCAAAGGCCTTCTCAAATGGTTCTTCCCTATTACGTTAATGGAGGCTAAAATGATAGGGTTCATGAATCTTAAGTAAGATTCCATGAGTGCGAGGGAGTATGCCCTCAAGTTTGACAAGTTCTCCGAGTATGCTCCTTAATTGGTTGTCGATAGTAGATCAAGAATGTTGAGGGTGTATGACTTGGTAAATGAAGAGTGTCATACAATAATGCTTGTAAATGATATAGATTTGTCTCGGCTCATGACATATGCCAAAAACTTAAGGGGGAAAAGATTAGAAAGAGAAGAAGTACAGAGTCTAAGAGGGATCAGTGGATGGTGGGTTCCAAGGTGCTTAGGGCGGTCATTCCAAACAAGGTCACAAATTCAAAGGCCAAGGGTCCTCCAATGCTCCAAACAAGAGGCTTTCTTATGATGGGGTGCCTAACCCAAGGTTCCAAGGTGGTAATGATGGGGTGAGTCATCCTAGGTACCCAAAATGTGGGAGAAATCATGGTGACATATATTGGAGGAACACGAGTGCATGTTTTGGGTGGGGCAAGATGGGCCACAAAATTATTGATTGCCTACATGCTCAAAACAAGGGTAAAGGTGGTCGACCTCAAGGGCAAGGTTCTCATGTTGATCAAATGGGACAAGGAAGACAATAAGGGGGTGGTCCAAGAAAAAATAGGTTCTATGCTCTCCAAGGAAGGCAAGGAGTAGATGAGGTGCCCGATATTGTTACTAGTATGTTAATAATTTTTTATTTTGATGTGTATGCATTGATTGATCTAGTTTCCACTCTTTCTTTCATTACTCCTTTTGTTGCCAAAAAGTTTCACGTGTGTCCGGAATTATTGTGTGAACCCTATGAAGCATCTACCCCCATTAGTGAGTCCGTTATTGCTATAAGAGTCTATGGTGATTGTCCCATGTTCATTTGCATAAATTCTTACCTTGTGATTTTTTTGAACATAACATGGTGGATTTTGATATTGTTCTTAGGATGGGTTGATTACATACATATCATGCTTTCATTGTTGTAAAACCCGTAAGGATAGATTCCAATTCCCTAATGAACCCATCCTTGAGTGGGAAAGTTGTAATGTGGTGGTTAGTGTAGATTTATTTCTTGTCTTAAAGCCCGAAAAGTGATCTCTAAGGGTTGCAGTTACCATCTTATAAGGGTTAGGGATGTTTAGTCTACAGTCCTTTTCATTGAGTCAGGTTTGGTGGTCAATAAGTTTCTCGATGTCTTTTCTAATGAACTTCCCGATATTCCTTCTGAAAGGGAAATAGACTTTGGCATAGACACCCTCCCTGATACACAAATTTTGATCAACTACAAGGGGTTAGTCACTTCTCTAAGATTGATCTTTAGTCTGGATACCACCAAGTGAGGGTGAGGGAGCGTGATATTCCCAAGATGAATATTTGGACTATGTATGGGCAGTTTGAGTTTGTGATAATGTCCTTTGGATAGACTAAAGCATCGATAATATTTATGGATTTGATGAATAGGGTCTTTAAGCCCTACCTTGATATGTTTGTGGTGGTCTTTATTCATAATATCTTGATTTATTCCCTTAGTGAGGAAGAACATGTGAACCACTTGACGATGGTGTTGTAAATTTTGAGAGATGAGAGGTTGTTTACTAAATATGAAAAGTGTGAATTTTGGTTGAAAGAGGTTACATTCCTAGGGCATATGGTATCGGGTGATGGAATCAAAGTGGACCCTGAAAAGATGGAGCTGATATGAAATTGGCCTAGCTCCTTGCCTCCGACAAATATTAGGAGTTTATTGGGTTTGGAGGATTACTACCAGAGGTTTGTGAATGGTTTCTTTTCTATTGCTTCCCCTATTACCAAGTTGACTCAAAAAAGAAGGCAAATTTTTTTTTTGGATCGATGAATGTGAAAAAAGTTTCTAAACTTGGAAAGACAAGCTTATCTCCACTCTTATTTTGACTT
>DF360098.1:8634-24110 GCA_000787875.1 Solanum virginianum | reverse complement strand
TCTTATTTTGACTTTTATCGGAAGGTCTAGAAGGGTTTGTGTCTTATTGTGATGCCCCAAGTATTGGTTTGGGGTGTGTGTTGATGGAAATGGCAAGGCTATAACATATGCTTCTTGACAACTAAAGGTGCATGAGCGAAATTATCCCACCTATGATCTTGCATCAATGACCGTGGTGTTTGCTTTGAAAATTTGGCATCATTATTCATATGGGGTTCATGTAGATACGTTTACCGACCACAAGAGTCTCAAATATGTGTTCACACAAAAAGATCCTAACTTGAGACAAAGAAGGTTGGTAGAACACCTTAAGGATTATGACATAAATGTGCACTATCACCCCAGCAAAGCTAATGTTGTGGCCAATACTCTAAGTAGAGTATCCATGGGTAGTCTAGCTCATATTAATGTTCATAACAAGGAGGAAGCTAGAGATGTTCACTAGTTAGCTATGTTGGGAGTTAGGTTGAATGAAGTTAAAAATGGTGGTGTAATGTTGTTGGTGGATCCAAATCTTCTTTGATTGAGGAAATCAAGTCTAAACAAGACCTTGACCCCACCTTAATAGAATAGAAGGCTTAGATAAAGGATGGTAAGGTGGAGGTTTTCTCCCAAGGGGGAGATGGTATCCTTAGGTACCAAGGTAGGTTGTGTGTGCCTAATGTTGTTGAATTAGAGTTGCCTATGGAAGTGTGTATGGTTCGTTCGGTCTTTAACTTATCCATGATGAGGAAAGGCATCAGTGACCCAAGTGTTTTAGTGCCCTTAGAGATTGTGGGTGTTATGGAGGATAATTTGACCTATGAGGAGGTCCCAGTGGAGATATTGGATAGACAAGTAGAAAGGTTGAGAAACAAAGATGTGACATCCGTTGATGTCCTTTGGGAGAATCAACAAGTCAAAAATGTCACTTAGGAAGCCGGAGCGGACTTGAAGAAGCAACATCCATACCGCTTTCACTCTATTCAAGCCTAAGGTGACAAATTAAGTCCTATCTATGATTTCAAATCTTGAGTTTCAGCCCTCTTGTCATTTTTGCATGCATATATGTGCATGATAACAAGTTTTGATAATTTTTGACGTATATATTAATAACTTTTTGAAAATGATGTTCAAGTACATTTGTTACATTCATGTTGGGTGGAAAGTCTCATATTCACTTCCTTAATGCATATTTCTTCGACATTTGGGGATGAATGTTCCCAAGGGGGATATATTGAAACATCCCTCATATGCTTTGAAATGCCCCATAATCGTATTTTCCTTATATCTCAAAATCCGTGCATGATTTCAGAAATCTGACTTTATATTCTTGACTAGGGGAAAAATTGAGTGGGAATTGGGAATAACCTGGATTTTAAAAGACTTGAAGCAAAAAATATTTTTTTCTAATTAATGACTTCCAGTGTGTATCCGCGCTCCAGGCGTGATGCGGCCTGGGCGCGGACTAGCACAAATTTGTCCTCCATGTTTAGTCTGTATCGCAGACTAGATGCGGACCAGTGTAAGTTTTTCCCTATTTCATCCGAGGGCATTGGGGTAATAACCCAACGCCCACTGAAATGTGAAGTCCTCCATATTTAGCCATTTTCAACACTAGAACTCACAAAACCCTCTCTAAAACCTCTCCAAGACTTTATCAAAATCACCATTCAAATTAAAGGTTCTGAAGAACAACTTTGGATTTCAAGGACCCAATCCAATCTTCAAGTTTCCTTTATGTTTACTGCAAGAAATTCAAGGTTTAAGGTATTTGAGTCGTCATCTATGGGTCCATTCACCTATGGATCCCAACTCTCTCTTTTTACGAATATTTCATGATTTCAAGGTTGAATTCTTCATGGGTACCTATTATTATTCTTTATAAATGTGAGATATGTTGGGTTTTATCAAGTATTGATTGGTTATGCATGCATATCTATTTTAAACTTATTCCATGAGTTGATTCATGTCTATTGATACTATGTATGATTTGAAGCTATGAAACTATGAACTATTATGCACTTTTTCAGTGGATTTCAAGATACCCACAATATGGGTTTTACTAAAATATTGGTGGGTTGATTTGAATTAATTTTACTCCTTGTATACTCTTGAGTTGCATGATTTTGAACAAGTATCATGAACCCACCATGTGTTTGATAAAATGACATTACAAGAAATCTCAAGTTATTGATAATCTATTACATGATTTACAAGTCAAGTGATTTTATGATGATTAAGGGTTTTTAAACATGTATTGAATTCATGAAGACTATGGCATGATGTATAAGCCAAGTGATTTTATGATAATAATGGGCTTCCAAGAATGTATTAAATTCATAAAAATTATCTATGATGTTACAAGTGTATTATTGAGCTTTTATGCTTTTTTTTCTTATGCTCTTGTGAAATGTGAAGCTTTTGATACTTGAATGTGATGGTTTGATGAGCTTCTTTTGTGTTACCTAACGAAAAGATTATATCATAAGGTAATGTCATCTCTCCTACCGAAAAGATTATATTGTAAGGTAAGGGTATCTCTCTTACCGAAAAGATTATATCATAAGGTAAGGGCATCTCTTCTACCGGAAAGATCATATCGTAAGGACATCTCTCCCACCGAAAAGATTATATCATAAGATAAAGTCATCTCACCTACTGAAAAGATCATATCATAAGGTAATGACAACTCTCTTACCATAAAGATGGAATCATAAGGCAAGGGTACCTCTCTATTACCTACCAAAAAGGCTATGCTGTAAGGTAAGGGTATTGGTAACACTCTCTGAAAAAAGGTTATAACGTAAGGAGGGTGGGTGGCTATTCGACCAATCTCATGTATGTTATGTAAGACATTGAGCATATGTTTCACATTAAGTTTATACCTATTGGTCATGATCATGTGTCTTGATTATTATAGCATACCTCCTTCTTGCATTGCACCCCTCATACTTAGTATATTCCAACTACTAACGCATACTGTATGCCTACATGAATTACCATGTCGGGACCAGAGCTCCTATTGATCTTCCTCCTCCATGAGGCTAGTTGATTTGTTTGAAGAGGCATTTGGTAAGTCCTTAACTTCGAGGATAATATCTACTTCCCATTCATGCTTGTTAAGATTTGTTGGACACTTTTGGATACTTAACATTTGAGGGTGAACCCGAGGAGTGTCTTGGCCCTCGCTCTGTTCTATGTAGAGATGTCGTTGGATATTATGAATGTTATGCTTGAGCCTGACTCTTCTTATGCCATTATCATTATAAAAGACTTCCCTTAGTCCTGTTTTCCCTTTTTTTATGTTATGTCCTTTGTTGATGTTTATTTTGCTTCTGCGACCAAGTATGTGTGAATGATATGCTAAGAGGCTTGTTTGGGGTTCCTTTAGGTTCCCTATTTGCCATGTCACATCTAGGCCCTAGGCTTGGGTCGTGATAGGAGTAGGACTTCTTCCTACTTTGAGCCATCTTCAACCTCTCTCTTATCAACCTCATCTTCTCCAAAGCTTCCATAACCAAATCCGAGCCTAACAAATCCATTTCCTCCACATCAAACCGCCAAAATGGGTATGTGTAATGCCTATCATATAAATCTTCAAAGGGAGCTATACCAATGCTAGAGTGCTAGCTATTGTTATAACAAAACTCAATAAGTGGAAGATGTTCATCCCAACCACCTTTGAACTTCAAAACACAAGCCCTAAGCATATCCTCAAGAGGTTGAATTGTATTTTTGGCTTGACCATCCATTTTTGGATGAAAAGTCATGCTAAGCTTGACCTTGGTACTAAGACCCTTTTGGGAGGATCTCCAAAAATGAGAATTGAATGGAGCACCATGATCCGAAATGATGGACAATGGCACCCCATGCAACCTAACCAACTCATGAATATATAACTTGGCATAATCCTCGACTCAGGGTCCATTCACCTATGGATCCCAAATGGCACCCCATGCAACCTAACCAACTCATGAATATATAACTTGGCATAATCCTCGACTCAATAAGTTGTTTTAATAGGTAGAAAGTGAGAAGACTTTGTCATCCTATCAACAAAAACCCAAATAGAATGAAAGTGCTTCCTAGTGTTTGGCAAACCAATCACAAAATTCATGTTGATATCTTCCCACTTCTAAGTAGGAATTTCTATGTCTTGGGCTCAGCTACCCGACCTTTGGTGTTCGGCTTTCACTTGTTGGCAATTGTGACAACCGGCTACAAACTTGACAATATCCCTCTTCATATCACCCCATCAATAAACCTGCTTCAAGTCTCTATACATTTTTGTGGAACCGGGGTGAATAGAGTAGGACGAATTATTGCCTCCTTCAAAATCAACTCCCTCAAGTCATCAACATTAGGTACACATAGTCTACCTTGGTAACTAAGGACACCATCTTCCCCTTGGGAGAAAACCTCCACTTTATCATCCTTCACCAAAGCTTTCAATTCTAGCAAGGCGGGATCAAGGTCTTGTTTGAACTTGACCTCTTCAATCAAATAAGATTTGGAACCCTCAATAACCACCACACCTCCATTTTCAACTTTATTCGACCTAACCCCTAACCTAGATAATCGATGAACTTCTCTAGCAACTTCCTTATTGACATGATCAATGTGCGCTACACTTCCCATGGACACTCTACTTAGAGCATCGACCAAAACATTAGCTTTGCCAGGATGATAGTGTACACTCATGTCATAATCCTTAAGGAGCTCTAACCACCTTCTTTGTCTCAAATTAAGATCCCTTTGTGTGAACACATATTAGAGACTCCTGTGGTTGGTAAATATATCTACATGAACCCATACAAATAATGACGCCATATTTTCAAAGCAAATACCACGACTGCTCATTCAAGAACATAGGTGGGATAATTACGCTTATGCACCTTTAGTTGTCGGAAAGCATATGCTATAACCTTGCCATTTTGCATCAATACACACCCCAAACTAATCCTTGAGGCATCACAACAAACCATAAACCCTTCTAACCCTTTCGGTAAAGCCAAAATAGGAGTAGAGATAAGCTTGTCTTTCAAAGTTTGAAAACTTCTTTTACATTTATCGATCCAAACAAATTTTGCCTTCTTTTGTTCCAATTTTGTCATAGGGGAAGCAATTGAACAAAAACCATTCACAAATCTCCAGTAGCATGATCGCTCAACCCAAGAAACTCGTAATGTCCGTCGGAGTCAAGGGCCTGCCAATTCCTTATCACTTCCGTCTTCTTAGGGTCCACTTTAATTTCATCACCCGACACCACATGCCTTAGGAATGCCACCTCTTTCAACTAAAATTCACATTTATCAAATTTAGTGAAACAATTCTCATCCCTTAAAATTTGCAACACCACCCTCAAATGATTCACATGCTCTTCTTCACTTCGGGAATGAATCAATATGTCATCTATGAAGACTATCACAAATATATCAAGGTAGGGTTTAAAGACCCTATTCATAAGATCCATATATACCGCTAGTGCATTAGTCAAACCAAATGACATGACACACTACAAATTCAAAATGCCCATACCTAGTCTGAAAATCCATTTTGGGAATATCACATTCCTTCACCATTACTTGGTGGTATCCAGACCAAAGATCAATCTTAGAAAAATGACTAGCCCTTTGTTGTTGATCAAATAGGTCATCTATCCTTGGTAGAAGATACATTTTCTTTATAGTGACCTTATGGAGTTGCCGGTAGTCCATGCATATTTTAAGTGAGCCATTTTTCTTTCTTATAAATAACAATGGTGCACCCCAAGGTGACTTGCTAGGCCTTATGAAACCCTTCTCTAACAAATCCTTCAATTGGTCCTTCAACACCTTTAACTCCATTGGGTCGATACAGTAAGGAGGAATAGAAATGAGTTGTGTATTAGGGAGAAGGTCTATACCAAAGTCTATTTCCCTTTCAGGAGGAATACCGGGATGCTCATCGGGAAAGACATCAAGAAACTCATTGACCACCGAAACTGACTCAATAGGAAGGACTTTAGACTCAATATTACAAACCCTCACATAATGGTAAATGTAACCCTTAGAAATCAATTTTTGGGCTTTAAGACAAGAGATAAATCTACCCTTAACCACTGAATTATGACTTTCCTACTCAAAGACAGGCTCATTAGGAATTTGGAACCTAACTTTATGGGTCCAACAATCAATAGAAACATGATATGCATATAGCCAATCCATTCCAAGAATAATGTCAAAATCCACTATGTCAAGTTCAACAAAATCACAAGGAAAGACTTTATGCAATATAGACATAGGACAACCCCTATAAACGTTTCTAGCAACAATGGACTCACCAACGGGGGTAGACACCTCATAGAGTTCACACAATAATTCAGAGCACACATGAAGTTTAGTAGCAACAAAAGGAGTAATGAAGGAAAGAGTGGCACCCGGATCTAATAAAGCATACACATTATAATTAAAAAACTTTTTAACATACCGATAACAACATAGGGCACTTCATCCACTCCTTACCTTCCTTGAAGAGCATAAAACTAATTATAAGATAGAGCACCCCCTTGTTGGCCACCTTGTGTCCTTTGATCAACATAACCATCTTGTCCTTCAGGATGACCATCCTTGCCCTTGTTTTGAGCATAAGGGAAATCAACAAGCTTGTGGCCTACTCCTCCATGCCCATAGCAAGCATTAGAATCCCTCAAGCATTTGCCATGATGATTTCTTACGCATCTTGGGCATCTTGGAAAACTTGACCCACTATTGCCATCTTGGAAGCTTAAGTTAGGCACCCCATCATTAGAAAACCTCTTTTTTGGAGCACTAGAGGACCCTTGGCCTTAAAATTTGTGACCTTGTTGGAAACGGCCACCTTTAGCACCTTGGAAGCCACTATCAAACCGACCCCTCTTAAACTCCCCACCTCCTCTTTCTAATCTTCTCCCCCTCAAGTTGTTCGGCGACCTAGATAATCGATGAACTTCTCTAGCAACTTCCTTATTGACATGATCAATGTGCGCTACACTTCCCATGGACACTCTACTTAGAGCATCGACCAAAACATTAATGTCACCCACAAGCATAGCGGTACAACATTCTTCATTCACCAAATTGGACACCCCCGATACAAACTTGTTCATTCTTTCCTAGGATCGACAGCCAAGTGAGGAGCATACTTTGAGAGTTTGTTGAATTTAAGGGAATACTCCCTCACAGTCATAGAGCCTTGCTTAGGATTTATGAATTCCATCATCTTGGCCTCTCTCAACTCAAAAGGGAATGTCACGACCCAAGCCTAGGGACTAGACGTGACATGGCGCAAGGGGAATCCGAAGGGACCCCAAGCAAGCCTCTTACAACATTATTACACATCCTTAGTTGCGGAAGCAATAAAACAAGCATCAAGAGATAAAAGTTGGGAAACCTGGGCTAAGGGGAAACACTTCCATATCAACATAATCAAGAAACAAGAGTCAAGTGCATATCATAGATACATAACATGTCCAACAACACCTCCAATACATAGGTAAGAGCGGGGGCCAAGACAAAGTAATCGGGCTCACCCTCATAGTCAAAATAGACACTAAAGAAGAATGTCTCAATACATAATAGGAAAAACATAAACTAAGCTCCCCCGAAGTGAAGGACTCACCAACTAGCTTGAATAACACCGAACGAGAAATATGGAGGGGGAGGAACAACTTGGACTCTGGTTCCTACATGGTGGCATCATGTAAGCATAGCCTATGCGTTAGTGTCACGACCTAAGGCTAGGGCCTAGCATGACCAGGGAATGGGGAACCCAATAGAACCCCAAACAAGCCTCACAACATATAACCGCACATCCTTGGTCTCGAAAGCAAGACATAACAACATAAGAAACATAAACAAGGGGAATTAGGACTAAGGGAGCAAGATATATTTAAATATCTTGGATACCATAAGTGAGTCAAAGCTCAAGCATAATACATATCTTTGTCCAACAACACCTCTAACATAAAACTTAGCGGGGGCGAAGACAAGCAACTTGGCTCACCCTCATAGTTAAGTATACCAAGAAGGAAAGATGGTCTTAAATACATAGCAAAAGAACATAGATATCGCCCCCAGACATGAGGACTTACCAACTAGCTTGATTGGATATCACTAGCCATGTGGAGGAGGATGATGACCAAATAGAGCTTCGGTTCCTACATGCATAAGTGTAAAATCATCATAAACTTGCCAACTTAAACATGAATACACATAAATACCAAATAGAGCTTCGGTTCCTACATGGTGATATCATGTAGGCAAGAGTATGCATTAATATGTTTGAATGTACTAAGTATGTAGGATGCAATGCAATAAGAGATAAGCTTCATAATCAATATGCATAACAATAGATGGTAGGCATGATATAGCAATATGATATGTATGATCAATGTATAAGTAAAACATGCTTAAGTAAATCACATTCATATAGGATATCATTATTGAAGGATAGACCAAGTGAACTACTTCCCAACTCCAAGGCACACCATTTCTTGAACAGTGATTGAGGCTTGATACCCTCTCAGCAAGGCATCTGAGGCTTGACACCCCCCCGTCAAGGTGATTAAGACTTGGCACCCTCTCAACAAGGTTATTGAGGCTTGGTACCCTCTCAACAAGGCAATCGAGGCTTGACAACCCTCGCCAAGGTGATTGAGACTTGGCACCCTCTCAACAAGGTGATTGAGGCTTGGTACCCCCTCAATAAGGCAACTGACTTACAACATCATAGATAGGTTTCATGAATTCAACACATGTACAACATACTTTCATCATCATAAAGTCATCATATACCTATATTTCCTCTCATATTTGTACATAATATGCACAACATTGTTTCATCATCATTTCATCAACATACAATCAACATATCACTATTAAACTCATAAAACATGCATTGGACCTTCAATTTCTCAAGAAAACCCTAGCCGAATATTTTATCAAATAATTGGGGTGGGTGTGATGAGGGTAAATGACCATGCAATTTAGAGATGAAATCATGCAAGAACATGTATAGTAAAACTATCAATCAAAATCTTCCAATACCCCCAAGACAATCACATTAAAGTCCCTCATCAAATCTAATATTAGATCTAAGATTTAGAGCTTAAAATGTGCTAAAATAATCATACTTTCATGAACTAAAATCACTATGTAGTAAATTTCTCAATGTATAGGACCCACATGTAAAAAACTTTAAATCATGCAATATTAGTAAAATGGATGTTTAGGCACCATAGGTGAAAGGACTCAATGGTTCAACGCCACATACCTTGACTTTGGAGAACCCTAGAAGAAGATTAGAAATGGAGACTTGAAGCTTGAGTGAGATCCTTGTGAAATCTTTTGGATTGGTCTTGAGTTTTGGGACTTGAATTTAGGGTGAAATATGAGTCTAAGTGTTTGAGAGGATATTGGGGAATGTTAAGGATGATATGAGGGTAAAATAAGACTAAGTATATGTATTTTCAAGTGTGGGAACCCTTAGGCCCAAGATTTATAAGTATTGGACCAAATAAATAAAACAGGCATCAAAAACAACAGGGGCGCGTCACAGAGACGACGCGGAAACCCCATTAGAATCTGTATTTTCTACACAAATGAGTTGTATGAAAATGGGCATAAATCCTTCATCCAAACTTGGAATGAGCTGAAACCAAGTGTGTTGGAAAGATAATTCAATGGGCTTTAATTTGGTTATTTGTCGGCCACTCAATTTTGTGAGTGGTAAGAGATATGCCCCTTCAAAGTTGACCCTCCTAAATAGTATTTTTTTGCAATTTTTGGATTTTGATACGGTTCCTCTAAAGTTCGAGTTAGACCCATTTCCCACTAAATTTGACCCCTTGAAAAAAATATGAAGTTGGATTTTCAAAATAATGAACGGATTTTTAGATATATGGAAATCACGATTCCGAGTACTTTTGAGATACATTTTGGGGCACTTTTTTGGGTCGTTACAATATCTCCCCCTTAGGAATATTCATCCCGAACGTAAAAGGGATATACATGACACGAGTGATCATCAACAAATCAGCCCCAACAAGAATGCAACATTATATTAAAAACACTATTTTCGAGATCTCGACATAAGTGTAAAATCATCATAAACTTGCCAACTTAAACATGAATACACATAAATGACAAAGGGGCTCAAACATAGGACTTGGAATCATAGAAAGGACTTGACGTGTTATCATAAGCTTGAATAGTATGAAAGAGATATGGATATTGCTTTTCATGCTCGCTCCCCGAGAGACACTTTCGACTAGATGAACCTTCCACGGAGCTTTAATTAATACCACATCCTTATCAATCAATCTTCATTCATTTTCACACAACTTCTCCGCCGGACCTTCTCATAAGTCAACTCTTCCATCACAACACCCACAACTTCAAGGTGTTCTATAGCACTAGAGTCACCAACACATCCCCATCAATCTAGAATCCTGAAAACCTGGACGAACCATGACCATAGGCAACTTCTATCCAAATGCAACCTTACCAACTTCCTCTACACTCTAAAAGGGCTCACAACCATAACTCCTTGTCAACCTTAACCACACCTATTCCACTTATTGCTAAGAACCACCATCTTCCCCTTGGGAGACACCCTCACACTCTACCATCTCTCCACCTAAAACTTTCAACCCTAATAAGATGGAATCAAGGCCTTGCTTAAACTATACCTCCTTAATCAAAGAAGATTTGGGTCCATCAAGAACACTACACTACCGTTCTCAATTTCCCTCAACCTACTTCTAATCTAGCCAACTGATGGATCCCACTAGTCTTCTCTTTGCCACCATTATCTAGATATGCTAAGCTATCCATGGGCACCCTACTTAGAGCACC
The DNA here is from genome assembly GCA_000787875.1 of Solanum virginianum. Classification (NCBI taxonomy): domain Eukaryota; kingdom Viridiplantae; phylum Streptophyta; class Magnoliopsida; order Solanales; family Solanaceae; genus Solanum; species Solanum virginianum. The sequence continues at coordinate 13,254 of DF360098.1, read as the reverse complement.
AACCACTACACTAGCCTTATTGGAAAAAAATTAATGCACACTTATATCATAACGGTTAAAGGGTTTTAACGATCTTCTTGCTATGGACAGTGTACACTTAGCCATATTTAGCATACAACCTCTTATCCTCCAATACTTGCACCACTACCCCCTAATGCTTCACTTGGGGACCAAACTCAAACCAAAGATCAACCTTAGTGGAGCGACTAACCCATTGTAATTGTCAACATAGACCAACCATCCTCAACCATCATATTACAATCTTACAGGTTCTACACTTATGGAAACATGCCATGCAAGTAGCCCAAACTACCCCAAGTCCTCAAACATATCAAGCTAAGTTCAACCAAAATCACATAACAAGTCTCCTATGCAATGAGAGCAAAGGCAACCCTTAGAGATCAATTGAACCTTAAGACAAGAATGTACCTATCTCTTTTCCTACCACTTGACAACTCTCCGCTCAAAGACGGGTTCATTAGGGAGTCGGGATCTAACTCAACAGGTCCTAGCATTAATGGAGACACAACATGCATGCAACTACTCAATCTCAAGTATAACATCAAAACCACCATGCCAATTCCAATAAGTCACAAGGCTAGACCTAATGCAAAATGAAAACAGATCAATACTTATGGACTTTCTAGCAACCATATACTCAACCAAGAGATAGACCCCACAGGTTCACATCACAACTTGGGACACATAAGAAGCCCACTAACAACCAAAAGAATAAGGGAAGAAACAATGAAACACTAGCCCCAATAAGACACGCACATCAAAGTCTAGGAAATTTTAACTTACTGGTAGCAACATCGGGTGCCTCATCTACTTCTTGCCTTCTTTGAAGAGCATAGAACCGATTACGCCTAGGAGCATCCCCTTGATCAACCTCACCACCTCTACCCTTTTTGTGCCTAAGAGGGCAATCTATTATCTTGTGACCCTCCTTTCTACAACTCTAACAAGCATTAGTCTTTCTCAAACATGCCCCACCATAGTACCTTCCACACCTTGGATACTTAGGATTAGTTCTCCCTTCATAGCCATCTTTCCCCCTTGCGTTGGTCACCCCATCAATAGCCATCCTCTCATTTAAAGCACTATCAGACTCTAGATTTTAGGAGCCACCATCAAATCGAGCCCTCTTGGCCTAATTACCCATTCTTTTCCTTAAATTCTCCTCTTCTATTTGCTTGTATAAGTCATTAACCGAGATAAGTCCATGTCACTAATTAGTAAGGCGAACTAACCTTCTTCACTCACTAAGTCAGAGACCCCCATCACAAATTTATTCATTCTAGATCTAGGATCGGCCACCAAATGAGGAGCAAACTTTGAAAGTTAATTAAACTTGAGCGCATACTCCCTCACACTCATAGTCACTTGCTCCAAGTTCAAGAACTCTACCAACTTAGCTTCCCTAAGCTTAAGAGAGAAGAAACGATTAAGGAAAGCCCATTTGAACTCCTCCCATAGACCACATAATTGTTTCCATTCACCCTCTCCCATTGACCATACCATATTTGGGCTACCTTTTGAGTTGGTATGCCTCCAACTCTGCCTTTGTATTCGGCCCAACACCCATGATATTCAAGATCTTGTTGACCTCATCAATGAACTCTTGTAGATCTTCATCCATCTTTGACCCATCGAATATCGAAGGATTCATCCTCATGAAGTCTCTTACCTTAAGCTCCCAAGGTAGTAGCATGAGGGGCTTGGATCCCTTGTTGGACTTGGTTGGCTACCACTTGGGCAAGCATAGTGAGAGCATCCCAGAGGTCACCATTGGTAGGTTGCTTCTTGGGAGTTTGGGGCCCTTCTTCCTCGGGTGTTTGGCATGATCTAGCATAGCAAAGAACAATCGTTAAGGGGGAAGAAACTTACCACATCTCTATGGCATGACTTAGAATAAGAATAAGGGAAACATTTTCTAAAATGCCTCATAGCCTCCTATTCATAGTCATGGCGCGCCTCACAACTATGAATAGGACTCTAATCGATACGGTGTATTGGACTCTGAGGATCTATCAACCTAGTACTCTGATACCATCTTTGTTAAAACCCAAGCATAGGTCCTAGACGCAACCGGCGAATAGGGAACCCGAAAGAACCCCAAACAAGCCTCATAGCATATCATCAAACATCCTTGGTCGCAGAAGCAAGACATAACAATATAAGAAACATAAACTAGGGGAATTGGGACTAAGGGAGCGAGAATTATATTTAAATATCTTGGATATTATCATTAGATGAGTCAAAGCTCAAGCATAATATACAACTTGTCCAACAACACCTCTAAACATGGATACTTAGTGGGGGCTAAGACAAGCAACCAGGCTCACCCTTATAGTTAAAGTATCAATAAAGAAGTTCTCCAACAACATCTCTAACATAGAACTTAGCAGGGCCAAGACAAGTAACCGGGCTCATCCTCATAGTTAAGTATACCAAGAAGGAAAAATAGTATTAAATACATAGCAAAAGAACCTAGATATCACCTCCGAACATGAGGACTCACCAACTAGCTTGATTGGATATCACTAGCCACGTGGAGGAGGATGATGACCAAATAGAGCTTCGGTTCCTATATGGTGATATCATGTAGGCATTAGAGTATGTGTTAGTACATTTTGAATGTACTAAGTATGTAGAATTCAATGTCATAAGAGATAGGCATCATAGCTCCGGTTGCTATAAGGTAATACTCATTTAGGCATAGAGTATGTGTTAGTATGTTTGAATGTACTAAGTATGTGGGATGCAATGCAATAAGAGATAAGCTTCATTATCTACATGCATAACAATAGATAATAGGCATGATATAGTAATATGACATGTATGATCAATGTATAAGTAAAACATGTTTAAGTAACTCATGCTCATATAGTATATCATTTGTGAAGGATAGACCAAGTGAACTACTTCCCAATTCCAAGGTACACCATTTCTTGAATGGTGATTGAGGCTTGATACCCCCTTAACAAGGCATTGGAGGCTTGACACCCCCTTGTCAAGGTGATTGAGACTTGGCACTATCTCAACAAGGTGATTGAGGCTTAGTACCCCCTCAACAAGGCAACCGAGGCTTGACACCCCCTCATCAAGGTGATTGAGACTTGGCACCCTCTTAATAAGGTGATTGAGGCTTGGTACCCCCTCAACAAGGCAACCAACTTGCAACATCATAGATACTTTTCATGAATTCAACACATGTACAACATACTTTCATCATCATATACCTATATTTCCTCTCATCTTTGTACATCATATGCATACCATTATTTCATCATCATTCCATCTTTATTTCATCATCATACAATCATCATAGCACTATTCAACTCATAAGACATGCATTGGACCTTCAATTCCTCAAGAAACCCTAGCTGGACATTTTATCAAACACTTGGGGAGGGGGTGTGATGGGGGTAAAAGACCATGTAATTTAGAGATGAAATCTTGCAAAGAAAATCTGTAGTAAGACCATCAATAAACACCTTTCAACACCCCCAAGACATTCACATCAAAACCGCTCATTAAATCCAACATTATATCCAAGATTTAGAGCTCAAGACATACTAAAACAACCATATTTTCATGAACTAAAATCACTGAGCAGTAAATTCTCAATGTACAAGACCCACATGTAAAATCTACTTTAAGTCATGCAATATCAGTAAAAAGGAGGCTTAGGCACCCTGGGTGGAAGGATCCAATGGTTCAACCTCACAAACCTTGACTTTGGAGAACCCTTGAAGAAGATTATAAATGGAGACTTAAAGCTTGAGTGAGATTCTTGATTTAATCCTTAAGATTGGTCTTGAGTTTTCGACTTGAATTTAGGGTGAAATATGAGTCTAAGTGTTTGAAAGGATATTGGGGAATGTTAAGGATTATACAAGGGTCAAATAAGGCTAAGTATATATATTTTCAAGTGTGGGAACCCTTAGGCCCAAAACTTATAAGTCTTGGACCGAAAAAAATAAAATAGGCACTAAACAAATGCGGGTACATCACGGAGGCGACGCGAAAACCCCACTGTAATATGTATTTTCTACACAAATGAGTTCTAAGAAAATTGGCATAAATCCTTCATTCGAACTCGAAATAGGGTGTAACCAAGTGCGTTGGAAAGATAATCCAAACGATCTTAGTTTGATAGGTCGTGAGCCATTAATTCTTTGTGTTCTAAGAGATATGCCCCTTTACATTTGACCCTCCTAAATAGTATTTTTTGAGATTTTCAGATTTTTATACGGTTGCTCTAAAATTTGGGTTAGACCCATTTCCCACTCAATTTGATCCTGTGAACAAGAATATGAAGTCTAATTTTCAAAATAACAAACAAAGTTTTAGATATATGAAAATCACAATTCTAGGTACTTCTGAGGCATATTTTCGGGCATTTTTTGGGGTAATTACAGTTAGTACGCTTGAATGTACTAAGTATGTAGGATACAATGCAAACAAAAATTAAGCATAATAATGAAAATTCATATCAATAGGCAATAGGCATAATACAATAATATGGTATGTATAACAGTGCATAAGTAAAACATATTTAAATAATTCATGCTCATATAGGATATCATATGTGTAGAAGAGACCAAGCTAGAT
>DF360099.1:43138-56158 GCA_000787875.1 Solanum virginianum | reverse complement strand
GTCCATATGCAGCAGAGATATGAAGCAAACTTGTCACCTAGCAAGGCATCAATAGATCAATAATGGTGTGGCCTGATGAAATCCAATGGGCAAATGTATACATGAAAGGTAAAAGTGGCACCCCCATTACATATAGGATGATACTAGCATGTGCAACATACAACATATGGATGGAACGTAATAGGCATGTTTTCCAACAGAAACAACAAAATACAGTTGCTCTTCTTAGGCTTATCACACAAGAAACTCATGGTAGAGGTAGTACACATAGAGGCATTGCTAGTAGATTGAGTACTTTTAATGTCTACCCAATAGCTAGCTAAACTCATATTGAGCACTATGTAAGCAAGGATGAAGCTTATGTCCATACATGTTAGAATGAACTGAACCTGTAAAGTCCTTTTGATAAATAAAATTCTTACTTACCAAAAAAAATATAACTAAATAAGTGGGGCTGGAAAGGGTAAAATGTATGTAGACCCTATCACTATCTCATAGAGATAAGGAGATTATTTTTGAAAAATCCTCATCTCAAAAATCAATCTCCATAAGCAAAAGATACTAAATATGAAAAAAAAAGGAAAACCAACTAATAATGAAAAATAAATGGTAGTATGTAAGTACGATAAAAGTAACAAATATAAAATGGATAATGACAATACCTGATATAAAGACACAACTACTCCTACTAACTTTCTATATCACAGGCCATACATCCACCTACTCGTATTAGCCTTCTATCCTAATACGCGACCTCCGCTCCTTCCTATCCAAGGTCATATTCTCAGTAAGATGAAGTTTCGTCATATCTTATTTAATCACCTCCCCACAATACTTCTTTGATCTACCTCTATCCTTCATGTAACCCTTTAATCCGATGATAACATCAGCCAAGAGAGTGAGAGACAATTTCATCAAAGCTTATCAGATCAAAACTAATAATACATATCCTGGATTTGGACGAAAATTGTCTTCTTCTATTAAAGTTAATTAAAATTGATAGACAAATTTTTTTTTTAAAAAGAAATAATTATTTTTCATGTATATAGTACAAAGCACATCATGTGGGGAGGTAAAAGAAAAGAAAACAAGAATCTCTGATCAATCCCGGATGAAACTAAAGAGTATCCTAGTAGTCCTCAGATGCACAACTCTTGGAAAAAGTTTTTCCTACCTTGTCACATTCCACTAATTAAATTAAACCAAAATATAAGTGAAAGTTGTCCTCTTTTACCTTTTCAAACTTCTTTTTCTTACCTTGACGTTTTCTTTACAAAATTTTCTTATTAATGTTCATCAAACTATAGATCTAATACTAAAAATAATCAATTTTTAAGCAATATATAGAAGCATCTAGTCATCATCGTCCATTTAGTGCTTTAGTATCGATAATTAACCATTATTTATATATATTTCAATGAAATGGTAGCATCGTAAGCCATCACGTAAATTATGGGGGAGTATTATTTTTTTCCTCCTTCCTAGGATCATTTTAAAAAAAAAAGAAAATACATGAAGTCCCTTTAAATTTATACCTTTCTTAATTAAACACTTAAAGTGTGGGGGTTCTATTCACTTAAACTGTGGGGTTTCTATTACCCCCACAAAACTATTTTCAGTCATTATAAAGACACAATTTTAACTAATATTACCATCATCTGTACTGTGATACCACATTTGAAGAACGCGTCATTGAGTAAAATCCAACTCAATTATTATTGGACTACTTAGTTACTTATATATATAGACTATAATTATTATTGGACTACTTAAAATTCTTAGTCTCAAACTTGAAATAATATATTAAATATAAAAACTATTGAAAAAGTATATAAAAATATTATTTATAAATTATATCAAACTAATTAAATATATTAATGTATAAAATAAATTTTACAAATTATATATATAGTTGATTTGATCTTGAATTGATTTTATTTTAGTTAAAATGAAACCAACTTTGTTATAATTATATTTTTTTCCGGTACAAACCACGTTGAACCAAATCACTAGTCAATTTTTTTTTCTTCAAATTGACTCAATTCATAATTTGATTCGATTTTGTTTACTCTACTTCTAATACTGGATTTAAATTGGAAAAAAGAGATGATATAAACTTCCTTTAAATAATGGCGGATCTTACACTGAGTTTGCGGGGTCAATGACCTAATGTTTCAAACCCCATCTTACATAACATATATATGTGAAACACTAGCATAAATAATCTAGCAGTAAACTTTCTAAAATTTAAAATTCTGAATCTATTACTGGGGATTAAAATGACCAGGGAAGAGTCATGACTCATGTTATATCATGAATTTGATTGTCTGAAGATCACAGTCCAAACACGTTTTTAGAGCAATTATTGAATTCTCATTTAAAAAAATTAAAAACTTAAAAAGACATTTGCTCATAATCAAGTGATTAATGTCGGTGCATTATAGCTTGGAGGTCCTGCAGAAAAAAAGGTAAACACCAAGATGATATATAAAAAACGTAGCTAAGAGTGTTATTTTAATTTAAAATAAATTATTAAATTAAGGAACTGAAAATTCTGCATTAGCCGTCTTGGTTGAAACAATTGTACAAGGTGTCTAGCGATAACTTGTAATTTATTACTATTAGCATTTAAAATTTGTTTTCTAATCATAAAGGAAAAAATAACAAGATAAGAAATTATAAGGTAAGAATCCAACCTCGACCTCCAAATCCAAAAAGGTGGACATCAAGTTGAAATATGTATGAGTCAGCTATTGAATCTTTGGAGAATTATTATTCTTAAAGCTGCAAGTTAGCCCCAGCTTGTGGGAAGTCCACATAAGCAAAAACAAAAATTGTACGTCCCCTACCAAAATGATATTCTTAATAATAATGATGAAACACAAGAAATTAGAGCAAGGACGGTGTAATTCATGGCTCAAAAGTTAAAATAAAGAGAGATAATAATAATTAAAAATAAAGAAGGTATGTACCATATCTTTGATTATTGTCTATTGAGTCCTAACTTCCAATTGTCCGTGAGCTTTTCCACTTCAACCTATACTTCTTAAGTTCCACTTACTTTTCCTTTTTGGTACTCAAAATCAAAAATAGGATCCCCTCATCTCTCGATATACGATCCATCGGAATTTAATGATTTTTATTGTGGAACACAAACTTTTATATGATCTATTTGTAATGTTAAATCATAACAAATTGATTTACTTGAATTTCATTCTTTCTCGTTATTCTTGAATAGTGAAGCTTTGGATAATAAGAAATTAAATTGGACTTGAGGTTAAACTTGTACATACAACTTCATGTTTATATATACTATTATTAATCAATGACGGAGTCAAGTGGGAACAAGAAAATTTGGAGGAACCATGTTCCAAGGAAAGTTATACTATATATTCAAGATTAAAATCATTATTTTTAATGTACATATAATAGAGGTTTAATTCCTTAACCTTTTCACATGTTTTATTCAATAACAAAGCCACCTTATGCTGAGGGATGTCAAATGACACCTTTTCACTAGAAAATTAAGCTCCATTAATTAGTGCTAGGTTAAAGTTTTAGTTTATTTATATATGCTATCTTTTTTTTTTTATATCCACTTTTTCATATTTTAATATCTCTCGAGAAATTTCTAATTCCATCATTTGTTTTACTTTTGTATATTCTAATTTTTTTAAGTAAGAATTTCGACTCCAATTTGCACAAAAAGTGGTTTCAAGTTGCAGAATTTCAATTACTTCTTTCGGATTTTTTAAATTGTTTTCAAACTTATCAAGCTAAGACGAGAGTATCTTCTCTTTGAGAGAAAAGAAAAAAGAAGAGAGTATCTTCACAAAATCACAATGATTCATTACATTGAAAAACCAAAAGTTGCCTTCAATTAACATGGGAGAGACCGTATCCCATGCCTAAAGTCTTAAGGGACCCAATACCTATTAATTCCTTTCAACTAGCTTCTTCCCCACACTTACCCCCCACCTCCCCCAATCTACACAGAGTGAACTAAGGATGAATTATGATAAATTATGGACAATTAAGCTGACTAGGTGTGTGGAAAAATCCGACCAAATAGTCTATGAATTTCATTAAGAGAAATTAATCTCATCCTCTTTTACAGCAAAGTATCAATAAATCTATCAAGAGTATTCCAATCGAATCGATAAAAATATTATTTTATTATTATTGGATTATGAGGTTATCAGATTTTTAATGGTTTTGAAAAAAAAATTATTAACTTACCGGTTAGATATCAATTTTTACTATTGGGTAATTGAGTAAACCGATAACCCAATAAGATTATAATAATTCATTATGTTACCCCTTTGTAAATATTAAATATTAGTAATTTAATCGTAATAGGACACTATAGTTGTACGTTACCCACTTGGATAGAAAACTCGATATAAATCAGCGACAGATATCGATAAACTCTGTTAATGACCCAAAAAGTGATGTCGAAGTGCTTTTTGCATCGACAAAAGCCTGTTCAGAAGGGATAAGTCTTATAGGGGCTTCAAGAGTGGTTTTGCTTGACATTCTCTAGAATTCCTCAGTAGAACAGCAAGCTATCAACCGAGCTTGCCTACAGGAATGGCCAGAAAATTTTTGTTCATGTTTACTGTCCAATGACATCGAAATGGGAGGTTGACAAGATCGAACAACAAACTAGAAAAAGATATTATTCAGATGTACTTCTGTCCAGGCATGAAGAGAATACTTCAAATTCTGTATCAGAGGATTACATACTAGAATATGTTGTTCAACATGAGGGCTTCCGTCATATTTTTGAAAACGTATCTCATGCACCCCGTGTGGTGCCCACTACATGCTTTAGTTCTTGTAACAACCATCAAAAGGCAGAGGTGCATTAGGCAATCCGACTTGTTTAATGTATTTTGGTAATTGCTAGTCTTTGTAAAATGACTCAAATGTTTTATCTCTTTCTTGTAAGGCTAGGATGTTGTTACTGTTTCTTTACAGACATTTTTATCTTGTAATCGGATCCTTAGTTACAATGCAAAATTTATTTATTGTGCTTTATCTCTTTATCTTGTAATCCGACTTCTTTATATATTGTGGTTTATCTTGTAATCTTAACTTTCATCAAAATTGGTGTATACTAGATGCTTAAAAGATAGTGAAAATAGAAAATTGCTAATCTGTCCTGAGCTTACATGAACTAAGTACTTCAAGTCAATACTGAATAAAATGCTTCATATACACCTCATGATAGATTCAATTTTCAACTAACCACTGGTCTATCAAAATGATTCAATTTTCTAAAGCCTAAAGTGGTTGTATCACCATTCACTGGTGTAACAACCTTCAGGTTCTTTGACACAAATCTGTTCCTTCTTTTCAATATTCACTGAAATAATTCAAAGATTGAGTAGGATAATAATTTGGAATAGAGGAATCCCCCGAATCCATCAAACTGCACCAACATTAGTACACTATAATAACACATTAGTCTTTTAAGATTATATAAATATAAGTTTTCACAACTTAAAGTGGATATATTTTTTCAGGCATTTGGTGTTGAGTTTTTTAATGTTAGAACAAGAATGATGATAGTACAAGATATTCTAAATAAGAACTTGTTTGGCTTAGAGGCACGTTAATACGTTTCTTGAAGATAGTTGGAGTCTCTCCCACGAGAAAACGAAAGAACAAATGACAACTTTATCTTCGGGATTCAACTAAGCTACAAACAAGTAGCATTCAAGAATATTGCTCTTCTATTCTTGAATCGGTGATTTCACCTTTTGATTAATATCTCTCAAGTGTTTTCAAGGAAAAGTGTTTTTCTTGTTGAAGTGATGTCTTTTCAAAAGAAAAGCACCACTATTTATAGGATAAGAGTTTTGAAGTCTTTAATTAAAATATTAATTAATTTAGGTTCATATATTCAAAAAAGAATTCAAGTAACTTGCAAGAACTTTTAACGTAAGAGAAATGAATGTTAAAATTCACATTCATGCATTTTGTGAATTTTCAAAAGCAAAACTTTTATCAAAACTTTTACCGGATGAATTTATTTCAAAAATTAATTAAAACTCTAATTCTTACAATCCCCCACTTGTTTCAAGAATTTTTTTTTGAAAAATCAAAATATATTTTGAGATATTAATCTAATAACATGCATCAATAATGATATCTTTTGGACTTGAACATTAGCTAGTGAAGAGCTTTCTAAATCATTGACTACTTAGTGAACAAATCTTGAACTAAGTGGTTCACTGAATGAAGTAGAAAAATACTCCACACATGTTACTATGTTCAGGTGAAAATCGAAATCCTTTGACACCTTATGGCCATGTGTCCTGAATCCTTTTAATTAAGTCCTTTAAGATTTTTCTATCAAAAATCTTATTGAAGCAGTCTCCACTTCGCATTAGTACGATGAATTCATCAAGAGTAACTTTGCATACTCCGACCAAATAGTCTATGAATTTCATTAAGAGAAATTAATCTCATCCTCTTTTACAGCAAAGTATCAATAAATCTATCAAGAGTATTCCTATATACTCCAACCGAAATTGGTTTATAGACTTATTAAGAGAATATAATCTCAATCATGCACATCTCCTTACTTTTTCTTCAAAGAAATGGAAATTTTATTGATGTGCTGAATCCAAGATTACATCATTAGGTAGGGTTACCGTAAAGTACAACTAATTTACAACAAGCTTTATTCCCATCTCATTAAATATTTCCACCACTAACTCTTTGCCTAACCCTTTAGATAAAGGATCTGCTAAAGTGCATTTAGACTTCACATATTGGAGCGATATTATGCCTTCCTCCAATAATTTTCTTACATGATTGTGTTTGAGATGAACTTGTCTCGATTTTCCATGTAATAATCACTTGAAGCCCAAAATACAACTTGATTATCACAATAGATAGTCAAAGGTTGAATTGGCTTACTCAGAATATCCACTAGTATACATCGCAGCCAATCAACATTTTCTCCAGCAGAAGACATAGCTATAAATCCTGACTCTAAATTTGAATGAGTAATACATGCCTGCTTCTTTGATTTCCAGGAGATTGCTACTCTAGCCAAAGTAAAAATTCAAGCAGTAATAGATTTAAAGTCATTCATATCAGAGTTCCAAGTAGCATTACTATAGTCTTCGCGAACTGCTGGGAAGGTAGAATAATGTAGGCCAACATTAATTGTTCCCTTCAGATATCTTAAAAAGCGAATCAAAGCATTCCAATGTTTAATTCCAGGGTTACTAATAAACTTGCTCAAAGTTCCTATTGCATAAGTAATATCTGGCCTGGTACAACGCATGACATACATAAGACTCCTAACAATTTGAGAATATATCAATTGATCAAGAACATTACCAGAATTTTGTACTAGTTTGATGCTTGGATCAAATGGTGTTGGAACAAGTTTGTCATCAAAGTGATCAAATCTCTTCAGAACCTTCTCGATATAACTCGATTGAATAAGAGCCAAACCATTTGCTGATCTTATGATTTTAATGCCCAAAATCACATCTGCTTCTCTTCTCCAAGGTCTTTCATTTCAAATTGAGAAGTAAGAAATGATTTTGTTTCTTTAACTCTTTCAGTATCAGTTCCAAAGATCAACATGTCATCTACATAAAGATAAATTATAACACCATAATTTTCTTGAAATTTGATGAATATGCAGATATCACCTCCATTGATTATGTAGCTATTAGAAATCATAACATTTCTAAATTTCTCATGCCATTGTTTTGGAGCCTGCTTTAATCCATAAAGAGATTTAAGAAGATTACAAACTTCATGTTCTTGACCAGGAATGACAAATCCTTCTAGTTGTTTCATATAAACTTCTTCATCTAGTTCTCCATTCAAAAATGTAATTTTTACATCCATTTGATGAATTACAAGGTCACAAACTACTGTTAAAGCAACTAAGAGTCGAATAGAGGTCATCCAAGCTACAGGTGCAAAAGTATCAAATTAATCAAGATCTTTCATTTGAGTAAATCTTTTAGCTACCAAGCGAGCTTTGTACTTATCTAAAGTACCATCTAATTTTATTTTCTTCCTAAAATTCCAACTGGAACTAATTGGTTTACATTCAGGAGGAAGATCTGATAAAATCGAAGTATTATTTGATAGGATAACATGTATTTCATCATCAACAACTTTATGCCAAAAAGGAGCATCATGTGACGACATTGCTTCAGCATAACTTTCAGGTTCTTTTTCAACTAAGTAAGTTTGAAAATCAGGTCCAAAGTCTCTTGGTTTAGCTGATCTCTCACTACATCTTGGTTGACTTTCTTCCAATGGTTCAACCATTTTCCTTTTAAGAGAACATATGGAAGAACTTGCATCTTAATCCACAGATTCCTTCTTTTTAGGAAATATATGCTCAAAAAAGTTAGCATGCAATGATTCAATAATTGTGTGAGGGCTTGGAATCTTAAGATTTAAGAATCTATAAGCCTTACTGGTTTGTGAATAACCAATATATATACAATATATTCCTCTGTAGCCAATCTTAGTAGTATGCTGATCTGGTAATCTAACATGAGCTAAACAACCCCATAATTTAAAGTAATTTATATTTGGCTTTCGATTCTTCTGAAGTTCATAAGGAGAAGCATTATGTTTCTTGGAAGGAATTCGATTCAAAATATGACAAGCTGACAATGAGGCTTCAGTCCAAAGATTTCCAGTCATACTAGATCCATAAAGCATCGAGTTAATCATTTCTATAAAAGTTCTATATTTTCCTTTCTACAACATCATTTTGTTGTGGTGTATAAGACATGGTCAATTGTTTCTAGATGTCGTCCTTTTCACAAAGATCAATAAAATTTGATTTTAAATACTCTCCAACTCTGTCAGATCTAATTAATTTTATTTTTAAACTCAATTTATTTTTAACTTCTGCTTTATATGTTTTAAAAGCCTTAAATGTCTCATCTTTTATTTTCAATGGAAAAACATATGTATACCTTGAGTAATCATCAATAAAAGTAATAAAATATCTCTTTCCATGATGTGATGAACAATTCATTTCACAAATATCAGTGTGAATTAATTCTAAAGACGTGGATATGCTTTCAATTATCTTAAAAGACTTTTTTTGTTATTTTGCACTTACTACAAGTAAGACACTTAGTAGTATGATTCCTTCTACCATCTTTAATTAATTCATTATTCACCATAAGTTGAATTGATCTATAATTCATATGACCAAGACGTTCATCCCATAAGTTTAGAGACTCCACAAGATAAGCAGAAATATTTTTATTTTCAATATTGATTTTGAACATACCATTTGTAGCATAACCTTTTCCAATAAACATGTCATTTTTAGACAAAATAAATTTATCTGCCTAAAAAATCATTTAAAAACCATGCTTCAAAAGAAGCGTACCTGACACCAAGTTCTTTCGAATATCAGGAGCATGCAACACATCTATCAATGTGACCATTTTTCCAGAAGTGAATTTCAATTCGACCGTTCCTTTTCCCACAGCCTTAGCAGAGGGCGAGTTTCCCATATATAATATTTTATCGTCCCCTACTAATTCATAGGTAGTGAAAGTATTTTGATCACTTGATATATGACGAGTTGCACCAGTGTCTATCCACTATTCCACTTGATCTCCAGCTACAAAAGCTTCTGTGACCATTGCCACAAGTTCATTCTTTATATTGTTGTTTGCTTTTCCTTCCTTCTTTTCAGCTTTAAGAATTTTACAATCACGTGCATAATGACCAATTTTGTGACAATGATAACATTCATCGAATTTAGAATTACTATGCTTAAAATGCACATTCTTCTTTACCTTTAATAGTTTCTTATTATTAGGTTCTTTCTTGGTGGATTTTTCTTCAATAACATGAGCTTTCATGATGGGTTCCTTCAAAGTATTATTGTCACGATTCATGTCTCTTGTTCAATTTGCATCTTGCCACTTGACAATTTGTTCTTTAATCAAAGCAGCCTCTTCAGTTGCTACCTCAGAATTTGGAGCCTTAGGACAAGGTTCCTCAAGTATATATGCCAACTTCAATATCTTAAAAAAGCAGCCTTGTCAGCTGCTACCTCAGAATCAGGAGCCTCAGGACAAGGTTTCTCAAGAACATATGCCAATTTCAATCGTCTTAAAAAGAATTTCATCTTTCCACGCCATCTAGGAAAGTCTTTTCCATCAAATATTTCAAAATTAGGATTAGGTAAAGATAAAATATTATTAGATATAGATGTGCATGCCATAGAGGTAACTATTTTCAAATTGTTAGAACATAATGATGATAGTACAAGAAATTCTAAATAAGAACTTGTTTGGCTTAGAGTCACGTTAATACATTTCTTGAAGATAGTTAGAGTCCCTCCCACGAGCAAATGGAAGAACAAGTGACAACTCTATCTTTTTAGAGGCACGTAATACATTTCTTAAAGATAGTTGGAGTCTCTCCCATGAGCAAACAGAAGAACAAATGACAACTCTATCTTCGGAATTTAACTAAGCCACAAAACAAGTAGCATTCAAGAATGTTGCTCTTCTATTCTTGAATCTGTGATTTCACCTTTTGATTAATGTCTCTCAAGTGTTTTTAAAGGAAAGTATTTTTCTTGTTGAAGTGATGTCTTTTCAAAAGAAAAGCACCACTATTTATAGGTTAAGAGTTTTGAAGTCTTTAATTAAAATATTAATTAATTTAAGTTCATGGATTCAAAAAAGAATTTAAGTAACTTGCACGAACTTTTAACGTAAGAGAATTGAATGTTAAAATTCACATTCATGTATTTTGTGAATTTTTGAAAGTAAAACTTTTATCAAAACTTTTACCGGATGAATTTATTTCAAAAATTAATTGAAACACTAATTCTTACACCTTAGGGTGTGTTTGGGAATCGTTTTGCAACCCTCCCCCCAATCTCTTTCCATTTGTTTGGGAGTGAAGGTGTAGATAATGTTGAGGTGATGATAAGAAAAATCTGAGAAAATGCTGAAGGATCAGACCTACGAGGATCACTACGAGTCATACAGGGGGATTACGACTCATATAGAAGGGTCTAGTAAAGAATTTTGGCAACTTTGAATTTTAGGACCCTTCAGATACGAGGTGAGATTACGGCTCGTAAAGAGCACTACAACTCGTAGGAGGGGAGTTTCGTACTCAGTTCTAGTATTTCAAGTATCGAGATCCTCCAGATTCGAGAGGTCAGTTACAACTCTTAATGAGGACTATGACTCGTAACAGAGGGGTTTCGTACAGGCTTCCTGTGATTAAGAATTTTGAGACTTTCATTCTACAAGGAGCAGTTATGACTCGTAGTAAGGCGGGGTCTTGTAGGCCCTATCGGCAGTTATACTGAAGGACATTTTTGTCCATTCCAATTTTTATTCTATTAACCCCTCACATTTTTGGCTTGTTTAAAGCCTTGAAAAATAACCCTAAGGCCATTTTATTCATCATTATTCGACATTGAGAGTTCTTGTGAGCAAAGAAGAAGAGAGGAGGAAGCTAGGGTTTTACAACCCAAGAGCAAGGATTGGTGGGGAGTCTATTATCTTTGATTTTCAGGTATGTAAGGCTTACCTAAGTGTGGATTACTTTCTCTACACACCCTTTTCATTATCTTAAGCCAAGATTTGAAAAGAGTTGAGATTTATTTTTTGACAAATTTCTCCTATTTTGATACTTATCCTTGTATTCATCATGAGACCCTATTTTATTACATGAGAAAATTTCTAAATTAAATGAGTATTGGTGTGAGCTATATCACATAACTAGAGGCATGAGATTCACACATGTATTTGATACTTGATTATATGAATCTTACATTGCATGATTCATGGAATTCTATGCATAACAGTGAGATTGAGGTTGAGGTTGAGATTGAGTACATGAGGTGAGTAATTTGAGTATGATTGAACATTAAATGTATATTGCATTTATGTTACTTACATTACTACACAAGATATCTTACTTGCATTATATGATGAGTCTAAATTATCGTATTGAGTTGGGTCAAGTTTGATTTCTTGCATTGATTAATGAGTGTAGATTGATGAGTTGAGCATATTTTAGTCTTGGGAGGAGTATCGAGCATCAAGCGGGGAGCGAGTAAACTTCTACTTTAACCCACAAAACTACGTTGCTAGCTAGGATATTCATTACAGCTAGCCTGACGACTTTTGTCCCACAAGTGGGCACATATTCTAGATCCAAGAGAGAATTGATCGCCCTTTCCATGGCAAGCTAAGGGCAGGCATGGCAACGATGTTGATTTGTTATGCATCACCTAATTAAAGTTGGTGAGATGAGGATGTCAGTTAAGAGAAACTCCCAAGCAATATTGATTGATCATGAGATATCAAAATGAGTCCATTTTACTGAGATATATTAAAAAAATATGATTTACTCTAAACTTGCATAAACAGATTTGAGTATGAGTATTAAGTCGAGGTGAGTGAGTTGAGCCTTAAATTTCTTGAGATATTTTACATACCAGTATATTCTATGTACTGATGCTAATTTGGGCCTGCATCATTTTATGATGCTGATACAACAGATAGAGGATCTCAGCATGCGCACCGTTGAGGCCCGGATTCAGTACATTCTCGGAGTTAGTGAGCCCTCCTTGTTCTCCGGAGGAGCGCTTGTTTATGAACTTGATTTAGTCTATCTTTTCTTTCTTTGATTGGGATGTTCATGGCCTATTATATCACCATCTTGACTACTGAGTAGAGGATTTGTAGACTGAGTATAGAGTATGGAGTTGATATATCTAAACCCGTTTCTGTTTTGAAAACTATGATATATTAGATATATGCTTTTTATCTTCATGTGAGGTCCCTGTTTGTTGAGCTATTCTTCTGTTGTTGAGTAAGATGTGAAGATGAGGCCAAGTGGTTCTCTTGAGGAATCAGTAATAGTTCTTAAGTGCCGGCCATGCCAAGAGTACCCTCCCGGTGCGTGACACATTTTTTATTCATCAGATTGTATAATTATTAAGATAGTAATTAAAAAATCTAGCTC
>DF360099.1:13692-38009 GCA_000787875.1 Solanum virginianum | reverse complement strand
TTTTAATCATTTTGGAGTTTGTTATCAAAATTCTCCTCCCATATTATTAAAAAAAGTAATTATAGGTATAACAGAATTAATATTGTTCCATTATAATGACCAAATGAACACAAGCCAATCCCCTTTCTTGTTTTTCATATATTTCAATCATAAATTTTTGTTTCAAATTTATAGATGAGTGTGTGCGAGTCCCTCATTGGGATGTTCATAATTAACGTGTTTTCTACGCTGAGCTATTAATTTTTTTCACTTAAAGTAGTTATAAAATTTTACAAATATCAATGACATTCATCATAAATCTGGAAGTGGACATCTGGTATTCAACTTGTGATTTTAAATTTTGAATTCAGTAATTAGCAGTTAAAAGAATATTCCATGTATCAATTTTTTTTAATTTTGATACGATAATTTGGTTAATTAAATGTTAGTTAGGTATGGTACTCGGTAATATCGTATTGAAATTATAGTCGATTGTATTACAACGGTAATACTATTGCTCCAATTATTTCTATTTTTCTATGTGGAGGCACGATATAATAGAAAATCATGTAAGAAGACATCCAGAAAAAGCAAATTGATATAACTAAAAGACATATGTGTTTCTAGATATCATATAGAATATTGATTACTGAAGAGTAAATAACCGAATACCGAATTATCAAAAAAATTTGATTTGGTTTGATAATTTGATTTTGTTGGTATTTATTCCTAGTCCTAAATAAGGCTATAATTAAATATAAATTCTAAACTAAAATGGGTCCCACAATTTGAAAAAAATTGTACAGTAATTAAAACAAAGAGGAACAACACAAACGTGATTTTCTTTTGTTTTTCCCCAAAGATTCCTTTACTGGAGTAAACACGCCTATTCACTATTAAAACATGTGACATCGTTGGAAAGTTTACTCTTCTTTTGTTTTTTGTTTTTTGGTTTTTGAAAAGATTCCTTTGTTGGAGTAAACACAACTGTTCACTCTTGAAATTCACGTGACACCGTAGGAAGGTTTAATATTTATATCATCTCTGATTTTACAGTTTTAAGAATTCACAACTTTCAATTCTTGGTTTTGTAGAAGTAAAAAGTTCTTTGTTTAGGTTAGTCTTCATAAACAAAAAAGATTCAGTCATTAAGATACATTATGCTTGTGAATTTTAATTGATAAAGAAAATTAAAATATTTTGATTTTAATTTTGTTCTATGATTTCAGATGGATTCAGGAGATGGCTCTGTTTCGAAGAGGAGGACTAGACAACAATCTTTAAAATATATGCTTGAGTTGATTGAGAAGAGGAATAGGTTGAGTCAAAGTGGTGGCTCTATAAATGTTAGTTGTCAAAGGAAAAGAAACTTCGTGGAGACTTCTGGAGGTGAAAAAAGAAATGTGGAAAGCAGTAAGAGGAGGAAGTTCAGTCCAAGAACTTGTGGATCTTTCATGAATCAGCCTAACGAAATATCTGATGATGATGGTTCGGAGGAGGAGGGGAGTGATCCTGATGTTGTTATCATTGGGGAAGAGGCTGCTCCTGTGTTGAATGCAACATATGAGGTTGTTTCTTCTATCTCAAGCATGTGTAAGACTTCAAAATCTGAATTGGAATCTATAGCTTCAATTGATGATTTAAGATGTGATTTTGATGACAAGGAAACAAAATATGATAATGTGAGTTGTCCAAAAGAGAATGAAGAAGGAAAAAAGGAGTCGAATCGGAGGGTAGTACCTCAACTTTTTGTTGAGGGTGAAAATCACAACATACGACGAGCATATGTTTTTCGCCCACGCTCACTTTCCAAGTTGAAAAAGAAAAATTTAAACAGAGGAAGTTGTAACAGCCCTATTCTTCTTAGTGAGGATGAGGAGTCTAATGATGAAGAGTCAAAATCCTCGTCTGAAGAGGACTGTGAGGTGAAAACTATTGCTATTCAAAAGGATGCTCTTCGAAAAAATAGGAAGAGCATTCTTAAATACTCTGAGTTTCTCAAGTTAGTTGTTGATTCTATAAAAAATATTGATGATCAAAATAAACTAAGTCCTCCTGGAGAGAAGGAACAGGTTTCTGTTAATGAAACACTTCCTTTAGTATTCCGATTTGAAAATAAGGATCCTCTTCCCCCAGAAAAAGAAGAATGGGAAAAGGAAATTGAAGATCTTTTTGTTGAAATGGATATGTGTATCTTGGAATCACACATTGGCTTTACAAATCCATGTGATTCGTTGATGCCCAGTGGACAAATAAGTGACTGTCAGATGGAGAACCACCATGTTGTTCTAGATGAACAAATTGGACTCATCTGTTCAGTTTGTTCATATGTCCATTTGGAGAGCAAGTACATCCTTCCTCCTTTTGTAAGTATATGAGTCTTGTCTTATCAAGCACTTCTCTTTACAAGATCTGTTATGTAGTAACTTTTTCTAATTTCTTTTATTTTGTTCTGATGCATATATGTGATTTTCTGAACTCATGTTCTCCAATTTATTTCTTGATCACTCTTAAATTATAAACTTCTATCATATGCAGTCTCAGAGAACTCAAGGGAGGTATGAAAGAAAATATTTTGGAGAGTCGCCATCACTCTTGGATGTTAGTGGCTTTAGATTTTCTGATTCTTCTGCAGCCCATGGTTATCCTATTTGTTGAGAAGGACCTGTGTGGGATTTAGTTCCCCAAAGTGCCAGAGCAACAATGTTCCTCATCAACGTGGAGGATTTAAGTTCATGTGGAACAATATTGCTGGAGATATAACTCTTCAGAGGCTTACAGAGCCCCTATTTGATAGGAAGGGAGGATGTATTATCTCACACCCACTTGGCACGGGAAAAACCAGACTCACCATAGTATTTCTTTAGTCTTTTCTGAAGCTATTTCCGAAGTGTCAGCCAGTAATCATAGCTCCATCTAGTGTGCTACTTAATTGGGAAGCCGAGTTCAAGAAATGGGAGGTGGACATTCCCTTCCATAACTTGAACAGCGAAGACTTCACTCTAAATAAAGATGAAAGTACTGTTGGTGTCTTTAACTGTTTATCCCATGCTGTGAAAAAAATCCACGCCTTATACGCATGGTGAAGTTGAAATCCAGGGTGAGAAGTATGAGTGTTTTGGGAAACGCATATTTTTATCTTGTAATCTGATCTTTAGTTACAATGAAAAATTTATTTATTGTGCTTTATCTCTTTATTGTGCTTTATCTTGTAATCCAACTTCTTTATATAATGTGCTTTATCTTGTAATCTTAACTTTCATCAACACTGGTGCATACTAGATGCTCAGAAAATAGTGGAAATAGAAAATTGCTAATCTGATCTGAGTTTGCATGAATTGAGTACTTTAAGTCAATAGTGAATCAAATGCTTCATGCACACCTCATAATAGATTGAATTTTCAACGAACCACTGGTTTATCAAAAATTTTCAACGAACCACTGGTTTATCAAAATGATTCAATTTTCTAAAGCCTAAAGTGGTTATATCACCATTCATAGGTGCAACAACCTTCAGGTTCTTTGTCACGAACCTGTTCCTTCTTTTCAATATTCGCTGAAACAATTACAAGATTGAATAGGATTATAATTTGGAACAGAGGAATCCCCCGAATCCATCAAATTGCACCACCATTAGTACACTATAGTAGTAGCACATTAGTTTTCTAACATTGCATAAATATAAGTTTTCATAGCCTAAAGTGGATATATTTTTTCAGGCATTTGATGTTGAGTTTCCTAAGGATGTGTTTGGGATTTTTTTTATTTATTAGATTGTATAATTATTAAGATGGTAATTACAAAATCTAGAGCAATATCATGTATTATAAAAATAATAAAAACTTCTTTTTTGGGATAACATAATTACTTTGCGATTCACATTTCATGTTTGCTTTTTACTAATGTAATGAGAGAATTGCATATTTTTTAGTTTGAAATAAAAAATAATTATAAATTTAAAAAATTAGTTGGCTAAGTAAATATATTTTAATGTGTGACAAACTTTTAGTTTTATCCCCTTCTCTCCCTTTCCTAGACTTTAGTCCCAGTTCTCCTAATTAGAAAAAATAACTTCTTGTTTAAGTCTTTATATTTAACTACTCAACTTTTCACTTTCACTATAATATATCTTCTTCAATTTTTCCTTGCGAGGAAGACAAAAGGTTTTGGATTCTAACTCTTTGCCTTCAACTACTACCATAATCTTAAGGTAATTCGTCTTTCTTTTTACAACTTTGGATTTGATTTTTTAACTTTCCATTGTCACATGTTTTCTCCTCCTTCGCCTCCATTCGATTTCTGCATTTGCTTTTAAATTGTTTGCCTCCATTTGCCTTTAAATGTTTATAAATGGGTTGCTAAAGTTAGAATTTGAGCGGAATTCAAAATAGGGATAAAATCTCAGTACAATAGAGAATAATTAAAAGATAAAAATTGAATATATCTGATCAAATCACTCACAAATAAAAAAAAAACCAAATAAAATCCATCTGCTTTCAGATCAGTTATTCAGAAAGAATCCTCCTTTTCTTCATCTTTTTCTCTCCCTTTTCCTCTAGTATGGGTTCTGTCAAAACCAAACCTGAAAAACAAAGGAAAGATCACCATGAACTTATTACTAAAATAAAATTGGGAAATAAATAAACAAAAAGCAAGAAAATTATAATTTGGGAGTCTTCAACTTGAAGTAAACAATAACTATAAAGAAGATGAGAAAAAAAGAGAACAAGATTTGTAGAACATCAAATGGAGTGAATTCCATATTCTTATTAATTTTGAAGGGCCAATTCTTAATATCTCTATGGTAACACTTGCTTTCATTTGCCGCAGGTTATGGTAAGCGAGAGAAAGATATTTTTAATTGTTATCGAGTTTGTTATAGGTGGAGAGTTATCTCATAAAATTGTGAGTTCAAACTCATTTGGTGCTTTACAAGTTTATGTGAGAATTTTGACTCTGACTAAAGTTTATCACATGATTTATTGGCATAAAGGTAAATTATGGGCGAATGTGTGAGGAAGATGCAAGGAAGTATTTATAGCAACTTATTAATACTGCTTTGCTGTTGTAGCAAATAGATCTAAAGGTGCACAGTGTTGCTGTTGCAGCACTTAACAAGATTATTTGTAATCTTTTTACTCCTGTCCCTATTTCTATTACTTCTACTCTATCTTTTTTTGCGATTTTACTTATATTAGTTTCTACGAATGTGCATTGCACATTAATAATAGCATGTGGATATTTAGTTAATTATTTTTATGAAGGAACAATAAATTATATCTAAAAAGAGAATGTTCATTTAACAAGACCTTTGAGAATCTGTTTGTTAGGATATACTAAATAAAAGATATATTTATATCTAACTTATGTTTAGTCGTTCACGACATTTTCAATTGCACAATTCGATTCATTTTTTATATAGCTTAAACTTTTGAAGAAGACACTACGTTCTCTTCTAATAAGACCAGTCCTTACATGACGTCCAAATTTCATGTCTGTGTCTTGAGATAGAACGATAAACTTCATCCATATGTATATTCCTCTTATTTACTTTTCATGTTTTAATATATTTGTCTTACTTCTTTTTTTAGTCTATTTGAAGGAAACAAAAACAACTCTTTCTAATATGAAGATAACCTATCGCAAATAAAGTGATTTAGGAAAATATATAAGGTACAACCCCTCGCTTTATAATGTTATATATATTATTCATAGTCAAAAAAATTCAAATGAATATTTTGCAATCATATCGCTAAAGTTTAATAATATCATATATGTACATAGGAAGAGTGTCACAACCCGGACCTAGGGTCTAGGAGTGACATGGTAAATGCGAACCCGGGAGTCTCCGAACAAGCCTCAAAGTATCCAAATTCACATCATTGGTTCGGAAGCGTATTCAAATAGTAAACACATAGTCCTAAGGGACGGAAAAGTAGGACTCACGCCATGGGGATATCATAGTTAAAGGGATTAACATGGATTCACATAATATGTACCACATAAAGACTAAGAGGCGGGTAAGTATGACTCACTCTATGGGGGTAATTCGGGATTTAGGATCTTTCACATTTCCACATAAAATATACGCATACAGCATAATTCCCATAATGAATCCATAATAACCATAACTGATAGATAACCATAATCATAAGGTTCAAATACAACACATAACATATAGATCCCATGAGAGTCTATAAGATGTCCAATAATGCCTTTAGTCATAAGATAGGATGGGGGCCAAGACATGTCCCGGGCTCACCCTCAAAGTAAATAACACAAATGGAAGAAATATAAGTGGAGGAATGGTTGCTTGTCCTTGGAAGATAGGACTCACCACAACAAATGTCTCAATTCTGATCTAGCATCAAACGGTGGATGAAGGTAACCTCCGAACCTTACATGGTGAGATCATGTAGGCAATAATATGCGTTAGTACGTTTGGATGTACTAAGTATGCAGGGTGCAATGCATGTGACTTACCAAACCTACAATTTAATGTTAGATGACAAGGGTAAATAATATATAAAAGATCATATATCAAGAGAGTAGTATACAATATGCTATGAAACCAAAATACATTAAATTCAATACTCATATATAGTGGGGATGTGATCTCAACCGATTTTGGATAGGATTCTCATAACCTATGTTAGGCACACAGTTCAAGGAGAGAGAGAGAACCCTCAATCCATCAGTGCTAAGTCATCATACCACAAGAATACTTATAATATATATATATATATACATGCTCTCAAAGAGGAGAAAGTCTTATCAAATTGTTTCAATGCATTCTTAGGCTTAAAGACCAAACCTCATTCATAATAGTTCATATTTATGCTCAAATGCCAAATCATAATCATAATTCATAAGACTCGTGCATAAGAATAGCTCATTCAAACATACATAATGGTGCAAGCACCCATAATACTCAAAGAGCCATAATCAAAGACATATATGTGATCACATTCTTGTCATAATCAATATCATGTCAAAATCATAAAATAAAACATAATTGGATCTAACCCATTTCATAATTTCCATAAATTTCCATAATCATGAGATGCATATGCTATGCATGAAATGTGAGTGAGATGGGTAATTTAGATTCAATCTAAATTCAACAATATAATATGAAATTCAAGTGAAAACATAATTAAATCCACATTTAAATCATAGTATAGGTTACCCCATGCATAAATCAAGCCAAAAAGGGACATGCATATTCATAACTTCATAAATCCAATGTAATTCATCATATAATAGTTTAAATCAACTCAAAATAATCAAATAAGTACTACCCATGCATTAATTGAATTTTTAAGTACGACAATTGAAAAATTAACTTGAAAAGTGAGTAAAATTCATGAAAAAGTGCTAGAAAAATTTTGGGACTCTTTGGTTGGAAGGAACCAAAGATCAAACCTACATAGCTTGACAATTGAAGAGGTTTCAAGAGAAATTTGAAAAAGAATGAGACTTTCCTTGAATCCCAAGCTTAATTCCCACTGGTGTTATTGAGAGAGTTTTGAGAGGATTTCTAAGTGTAAGGATGAAATATGAATGAGGAGAATAGAGTTTAGGTTATTTGGAGGTCTTAAGATAGCATAGGAATTAAGTCATAAAAGACCCTTAGGAAGAGCCACGATTACAAAAAGACCATTAATGAAGAAAAAATCACATTCCTTGCCAGGGGTCTATGAGGAGATCTCACGGTCCGTACAAGGTTTCACGGATCGTGAACCTCACACGTATAGCAACACTTAGGTAATTTTCAGAAAACTCTATACAGACAAGCTTTACAAAAACGGGCATAACTTCTTCATATGAACTCTAAATGAGGTGAAACCAAGTGCGTTGGAAATTCAATTCAAAGAGATTCAATTTTATATGTTGTGGGCCACCTAATTCATTTTGTGCTAAGAGATATGCCATTTAAAGTTGACCCATCTATTGGTACTCGTAAGAAACTTAGCTAATGGAATTCCTTTGAGCTTGGCTTGATGTAGGATACCCATGATAGCCTTAAATAACATAAATAAGTTTGAATTGAAGACTTTAAGTGAACTTAACTTGAGCTTGAAGATCCCATACTTAGAATTTGTTTTTGACGAAAGAATCTCCTACAAGGAAGGGCCACATGGACCGTGTGGTGTCACACGGTCCGTGACACTGGCACCTCCCTTGGACAAAATAAAACCTCTCATGCCAAGTGTGAAGCTACACCTAGAATAATTTCCACCTTGGAGGTTATATGGTTAGCCATACGGCCCATGTGCCTTACACAGTCTATGTGAAGTTGTCGTGTCCTACTACTTAGCTCCAAACAGTGGTGTTCCAAGCTCAAGGCCATCACATGGCTCTCCACATGGTTCGTGAAGTGTCACACGGCCCGTGCACATCCAAGTGTTATCTGCCTTAGCCCAAAACTCCATTCCAAGGCCACACACCAAAAATTATGGCCAAGTATCACACCACTAGAGGCCATACGGCCCGTGTGGGTTACACAGATTGTGTAGTCTCCCTTGAGTTGAAACTTGGTCTAAATTTTGCCAAAAAAATAAAAATAGCTTTGATGAAGTCATATAATGTTCGGGTCATTATAAAGAGACATTGTTCATTTACGTGTAATAGTTACAATCTTGATTCCCTAAGGCACAAGTTATTTAAATAATCAACTTTAATATTTGGTAAATACAAAATCTTAATGATCATCCACAAAACCACACAAGAACTGATAATGTATCACTTTTATTTAATAAAGTGAAAAAATAGTAACAAATAACGATAGTATATAGAGAAGTATTATAAAGTAAGTCTGATGAGAAAGGCATTGGTAAAAAGATGATTGAAAGAAAATTAACATTACCTAGAAGAACTAACACAATATTATCGCGTTGACGTAGGAGTTATTTAGTATTTCTAATTGTAGGATTATAATTTCAGAATCATAGTCAAATTTTATTTTATTTATTTAATATGTAATTGAATTTTCTCGATGTTCTTTTAGTTTTTTAGGTTTAAGTAGTTAAAAGATAAATAAGAACTTATTGAGGGTATAAAGAACGTTCAATATTTAAAGAATATTTTGGTCGACCAATATTTATATTCATGCTTTTATATTAATATAATATGATATAATATAGAAGATATTGATCAATAAATAGATAGATAGCTATAGAAAAATAAAGGTAGAAAGATTGATAATTTTATTTACTTAATTATATTTTTAACATCCCTTCGTGTACATGCCTAATTCTTCATTCTTTTCATGATCAAACACACAATAATTTCTTTATAGTAAGTATTGTTCTTTTCTTAATTATATTTTTAACATCCCTTTGGGAACATACCTAAGTGTTTATTTTTTTCATCAATAGGAATGATGTTTCTCCGCCTTGCCTCTAGCTTTTCAAAGAGCTTATTAAGTATAACTCACACCAATCAGGTTTTTGTAATGCTTAACCTTATTGGTCAAGTCTATGTTGGTTATTATATCTCTTGGATTATCATGTGTAGATACCTTCTTCACAGCAACAATCCCTTTAGTATAATATTGTTAGGACCTTTGCAGGTCCAACTATGCTATTTTGATGATGACAAACATAACCAAGTTCAGGTCATCATAGCAGTATTTAGAAAATTGAATCTAACTAGGAGTAGGAGAACTGCATAAGGAACCAGTAACTGCAAAGGCCTCAAAAAGGAAGCCAAATCAGAATAGGACTTCTATAAGAAAAAGAGTTTGTGCCCTACTCAAAAAAGGAGTCCACAAAAGGAATGACTTTAGGGTCAATTATATAAGCAATCATTAACCCTAGCATTCGCAGCTTTTGCAAATCTAAAAACAGGAGAACTCTTCAACAAGAGCACTGGCACGAGAGCATTTAAGAAAGATCTAGAGTTAAGTTTTTCTTGTTTATTCAAACTGCTGGAATCTTCATAGAATCATTGTTTAGTGACAATAACCGTAAGAGATTGTTTTCTTTGAGAGGGTTGTTGGTGAGAGTGGATTTGGCTCTCATTTGTTTCTAGTTAGGTGAGTGAATTAAGTGTTGCAAGTTCGTAAGTTGACATTGCTCAGTTTTGAAGTAGTAAAGTTGTTAAATTCCTACAAGTGTAGGTAGTGGTTGTTTCTCCCTTGAGTAAGGGGTTTTTCCACTATAAGTTTTGTGTTTGCTTTGGTATTGCGTTCATACTTATTTGGTTGGTATAACCTATTTCATATGCCTCAGTAATTTTTAAATACTCTACCTTTGTAGTGGAGTGAGCAAACACCATATTGCTAAGTTGCCTTCTAGCATAACCTATTAGAGGTCTTCTCTTATGGAAGTGATCTTTGAAATCTTAGTTCATGTAGCATATTGTTGATTCACTTAGCTTGTCTTTGAGAAAAGTCAAGGCTACATTTTCAATGTCTTTCAAGTATCTGAAGATCCACTTCACTTCTTACTGAAAGTCAATGGAATAGTAATAGGCTTAGCACCTGTCATATTAAATATCTTGGTTGGTCGATCACTTTTATCTTTTTTCTTCCTGTTGCAATGCTATATGATTGTTGTTGTATAGGTACATCACCATTATGGTCTTGATTAGTGGCTTGTAGTTGCACTTCTTCAATTGCTTTCCAACCCTTAAGGATTATATTGTGAATTCTTTGTTTCTTTTAGAATCTCTGACAATATTCCCTATTTATGGACTCGAAGTAGTCCTAAACTTACAACAGAAATGCTCTCTTAATCCTAGAAGGATAATATATTTCTTTTTCAAATCTATTAGGACAAGGGTCCTCTTAAACCAACAGGGATTATGAATTTTCAAAAACATACAGGGAAAAAATTCAAGACATAATTAATGATGATCTTAATGACAATTAAATGTTTATCTATGAATTATATAGCTATAACAGTAAAACTACTCACAATGTGAAAAAATGAAAATTTGTGAAGGCAATAAAGAATAACTAATTATAGAAAGTGATGGGGATAGTGAAGAGTCATTGGCATGGTGAGGAAAATATTGTTGCGGTGGAACATTCATTTTAAAATGTGAAATTTGTAGTGTTTACTTTGCTCTTTTGGCTTTTCCAAATTTCAGTCCAATTAAATGATCGGTGACAGAATAATATATATTTTTGATTGGTATACATGAACTTGGAATAGTCATAAGTTGGAGATGCTTTTTTCTATTGATGAAATAGATTGTAATAAGTGAATCCAATTGGGATTTACTTTTCTGGATTATTAGTGGATGTGGAAAGTTGATATGAATGGATGATACATCATTAAAAGTGGGTATTCGATGTTGCACAATGCTAACATAGCTACCCCAAATGGAAACATTTGGCGAAAAATGTGGGAACTGAAGATGTCTTCCTATGTTGAGTTTTGTTTGAGAGCTTTCAATGATGTTCTTCCAATGGGTGATAACTTGATGATTGAGAAGATTCTTTAATCCGTCGTATGCACTGCATGCCTCCAAGGGACAAAAGCAATATTGTACTATTTAGTTGAGTGTAATGTGGCAAAACATGTTTGGCTAAAATCATCATTGGGATGGTGACAATCTGGACCATTATTGTTGAATTGGTTTAGGTTGTGGATTGATATCGTGAATTTGGAATGTTAGAAATAAGCTTGTTTGGAAGGAAAGATCTTTGCGTCCTAAAATTGTTATCCCGAAGTCAATTTGATTTTTGCATAATTAGACTTAGGCAGGAACTCCAACGTCTAGTTCTATTGCGATAGAAACTGACACTGTAGCAAAATAGTGTCTTCCTAGTGAGAGTATCCTTAAATGCAATATAAATGCTTCTTGGGAGCTTGCTTCGAGAATGATCGGGGTCATTACACTAGTCTGAAGTTCTCATGTAAATATCTCTTGACATAAGGGATTTGTTCTTTCCTTTTTGCACTGCTTGATCCTCCTTGAATCTAGCATACAAATCATCTAAATTAGCCCTAACATTTCTTACTAATTTGGGATTTTAATCATTTTGGAGTTTGTTATCAAAATTCACCTCCCATTTTATTAAAAAATGAAATTATAGGTGTAACACAATTAATATTGTTCCATTATAATGACCAAATGAAAACATGACAATCCCCTCTCTTGTTTTTTTATAAATTTGAATCATAAATTTTTGTTCAAATTTATATATGTGTGTGTGCGAGTCCCTCATTGGGATGTTCATAATTAAAGTATTTTTCTACACCGAGCTATTAATTTTTTTACCTCAAAGTAGTTACAAAATTTTACAATATCAATGACATTCATAACAAAGCTAAAGGTGGACATCTGTTATTGAAATCGAGATTTTAAATTTCGAATTTAGTAATTAGTAGTTAAAAGAAGGTGTGATGTATCAATGTTTTTTATTTTGATTCAGGAATTCGATTAATTAGATGTCAGTTAGGTATGGTACTCGGTAATACCATATTGAAATTATAGCCGATTGCATTATAAAGTTAATAGTATCGCTCTAATTATTTCTATTTTTCTATGTGGAGACACGATATAATAGAAAATCATGTAAGAAGACATCCAGAGAAAGCAAATTGATATAACTAAAAAACATATGTGTTTCCAGATATCATACCGAAAATTGATTACCAAAGAGTAAACAACCGCATACCGAATTATTAAAATTTTTTGATTTGATTTGATAATTTGATTTTTTTGGTATTTTATTCCTAGTCCTAAATAAGGCTATAATTAAATATGAATTTCAAACTAAAATGGATCCCACAATTTGAAAAAAGTTGTACAGTAATTAAAACAAAGAGGAACAACACAAACGTGATTTCCTTTTGTTTTTCCCCAAAGATTCCCTTTGTTGGAGTAAACACACCTGTTCACTTTTGAAACATGTGACACTTTTGGAAAGTTTACTCTTCTTTTGTTTTTTTGCCAAAGATTCCTTTGTTGGAGTAAAAACACTTGTTTACTCTTGAAATTCACGTGACACCTATCACATCACAGTTACAGTCACAATCGGCATTCTCATTCAAGGCTCTAGACTCAATCTCTATCTTCTTTCATGCATGCTTTTAGAAGTTAACATGTAGGGTTTATGCTATATCTCATGAAAAGTATTCAACTCAAGAAAATAGGTTTATGATGATCACCAACATATGAAAATACATGTAATAGATACAATTTTCAAGAAAATAATCAAGAAAGTATTTCAAGAAACATATATGGGGACTCATGGACTCTCAATTCATCTATGACCATCTATGGGGCACATGGGAGAACAATCCCATGCTTTCGTTTAGCATTACATACCTGGAAAGTTGATATTACAATTGGAGTTTGATGAGTACTAGTTTTCTTAGAGAAAATCCTTGATCTCAGTAGTTCTT
The DNA here is from genome assembly GCA_000787875.1 of Solanum virginianum. NCBI lineage: Eukaryota > Viridiplantae > Streptophyta > Magnoliopsida > Solanales > Solanaceae > Solanum > Solanum virginianum. The sequence continues at coordinate 24,666 of DF360099.1, read as the reverse complement.
TTAGAGTGGAAGAACTTGGAAAGACATTGTTTAAAGAGCTTCTCTTTGATTCTTGAATTCTTGATTTAGAATCTTTGGAGTTCTTGATAAAGAACTCTAATTCTTGAAGAAGAAAAAGAAGAATCAATAAATACTTTCTTGTGATTCTTGAATTCATTTTCTTAAGACCCTTGAGGATGAATCTTGAAACCTAATCCTACTTGAAATCTTCAACTCCTCGCTCTTCTCTCTTCTCTTTAGAAAGGCTTAAGAATGGGTTTTAAACCCTTTTTACGCTTAAAATGACCTATTTTACTCATATATTAAGGCTAGGAGGGGTTTGAAAAGGTCTAGGATGCACCTCACGAAGTTAAAAAAAAAGTTAGTTTTGGGACAAGAGGTCCGCGACGCATACCGCGTATTTTTCATTATTTTTCATCAAAAATCCTTTGAAATCCCGTAGAAAATGTTTGGAACAAAACCTAAGTGTTGGTCCGCGATGGGTTCGTGTCGCGGACCTATCACGCACCCTCACTAGTTTGCATTTTATTACAAAAAATTATCTTTTGACCCGATTACTCTAAAATCGGGTTGGAGCCATTTTCCCACTCAATTTCTCACGCTGATTGTATATCCGGTCTCAGATTTGCAAACGAAGCATGAAAAGACGTGTTACGCGCACGTCTCTGTTCTAGGGGTATTTTGATAATTTTACCAGGTTTTACAATTTTGTACTTTGATTTCAGATGGATTCAATAGATGGCTCTGTTTCGAAGAGGAGGACTAGACAAAATTCTTTAAAATATATGCTCGAGCCTTCCTTAATGTCAAATAAAGGCTCTGTAAGCCTCTCAAGAGTTATATCTCCAGCAATATTATTCCACATGAACTCAAATCCTCTATGTTGATGAGGAAACATTGTCGCTTTGGCACACCTCATGATAGATTGAATTTTAAACTAACCACTTGTCTATCAAAATAATTCAATTTTCTAAAGCCTAAAGTGACTATATCAACATTCATATGTGTAACAACCTTCAGGTTCTTTGACAGAATCTGTTCCTTCTTTTCAATATTCGCTGAAACAATTAGAAGATTGAATAGGATTATAATTTGGAACAGAGGCATCCCTAGAATCCATCAAATTGCACCACCATTAGTACACTATAATAGCACATTAGTTTTTTAACATTGCATAAATATAAGTTTTCACAACCTAAAGTGAGTTTTTTTTTTCAGGCATTTGGTGTTGAGTTTCCTTAGGCTGTATTTGAGAATCCCTTTTTATTTATTAGATTGTAGAATTATTAAGATAGTAATTAAAAAATCTAGTGTGATTTCACGTTTATAGAAATAATAAAAACTTCTTGTTTGTGATAACATAATTACTTTGCGATTCACATATCATGTTTGCTTTTTACTAATGTAATGAGAGAATTGCATATTTTTTATTTTGAAATAAAAATTAATTATAAATTTAAGAAATTAGTTGACTAAGTAAATACATTTTAATGTGTGACAAACTTTCTAGTTTTATCCCCTTTCTCTCCCTCTCCTAGACTTCAGTCCTAGTTCTCCTAATTAGAAAAAAAAAACTTCTTGTTTAAGTCTTTATATTTAACTACTCAACTTTTCACTTTCACTACAATATATCTTCTTCAATTTTTCCTTACGAGGAAGACAAAAGGTTTTGGATTCTAACTCTTTGCCTTCAACTACTACCACAATCTTAAAGTAATTCATCGTTTCTCTCTTCAACTTTGGGTTTAATTTCTTAACTTTCCATTGTCACATGCTTTCTCCTCCTTCGCCTCCATTCTATTTCTGCATTTGCTTTTCAATTGTTCGCCTTCATTTGCCTTTAAACGTTTATAAATGGGTTGCTAAAGTTGAAATCTGAGTGGAATTGAAATTAGGGCTAAAATCTTAGTACAATAGAGAATCCACTAATTCCTTTTAATTTTTAAATTTACAATGCTCCCCCCCACCCCTCCTCATAAATTTAACCCTTTTTTCATGGACAACAAATTGAATTTCACGGCCACTACATCAACGAGAAAAACAGCCACCACCCCCGCTGCGCCTCCTTATGGCTTATACCCTTTTTCGATCAACAACAATTGAGTTTCCAAACCAACTACATCAACGTGGAAAACATCGGCTTTGCCCCTCACGCCCCTGCTTCACCTCCTCACAAATTGTACCCCTTTTCCATCACCATTAGAATGCGTGATATGCTAACTACAGAGACGCCTAAAAGAAGACTTTCAAAGAAAATATTCTTCATATGGATGAGGAGTTGTTCGCCACAAAGATGAAGTTGTGCCTCCTCATAGATTGTACTGGATTGAGTGGTACGACAATTACAACTATGATTTAAAGTACACTTACAACCAATATATTCTTCATCATGGTATCCTGAATTTTTGAACATCGTTTCTCTCGAAATTCCACTTTTTTTTTTTGCTTCCATATTGGTATTGCTTACAGAAATACTCCTTTAGTTTCGTAGATCAGATGCTGTTGAACAGTACAGTTCCCTCTGTTTCAGATGTCGCCTTTCAACTTGCAATATCAGATCAACAAGTAAACTAGCCGCTTCAACCCTCTCACCCCTGCTGTGAAGAGAAAAAAGAGCACTTGCACAGAAAATATTCTGTGTAATCCTCAAAAATTGTACCCGATTGAGCGGTACGCCAATTAAAGAGATGATAAAGATAACACTTACAGAGCAAATTTTCTCCATCATGAATGCGAAATTCATTCATGTCTATAATTCATGTTTCTCCCGCCTGGTATTTAAGTGTGTACTGAAGTTGGACAAGTAGTATCCTGATTTTTTTTTTACTTCTTAACTCTGATACTTGATATTATTAATCTCAAAATCACAAGCAGACTATTCTCGATATTAAGTTGAAACCAGAAGTCAAGGATTATGTTTAGAAGCTTTCCAGAATGTTATTGTTGCCCATGAATTCCCACGTTATCTGTTACTTTCATATTGTTATTGCTTACAGAAATACTCCTTCAGTTTTTCAGATTGGATGATGCTGAAAAACTACAATTCTCTCTGTTTCCGATGTGGACTTACAACTTACAACACCAGACGTGACATGTTGATCTCGCCAAAGAGAGTATCTTTTAAAAGTTAGAGTATATGTATCTCTTTTCTTCATTCGATCTATTTACCTCTTGAGTATAAAAAACCCAATTCATATGTTTTACCACTTTGAAGTCATCTTTTTTGTTGGTCTACGTCTAACATGATGTCCAAGTTTGTGGTTGAGGAGAAAATAGCCACCGCCCCCGCTGAGCCTCCCTTATAACTTATACCCTTTTTCGATCAATAGCAAATTGAGTTTCAAACCAACTACATCGAGAAGAAAAACAGCCGCTTCGCCCCTCTCGCCCCCGCTTGGCCTCCTCACACATTGTACCCCTTTTTCCATCACCAACAGAATGAGTGGTACGCCAACTGCAGAGATGCCAAAAAAGAAGACTTAACAGAGAAAATATTCTTCATTATTGATGCGAAGTTCTTCACCCCAAAGATGGAGTTGCGTCTCCTCATAAATTGTAACCGATTGAGTGGTCCCCCCTTTTTTGTACGTCTTTGTTAGAAAATTTATTGAACTGGTGCATGATAAATAGTTGCTATGTGTTATTTGACGTCTCTGTTCCACCTACTAAAGTTTGCTTGCATGATGACAAATACCAGTATCTTGTAAGAGTTTGTTTCCAGAGCCTCATTATCGTATATTGCATTGGGTATTGGTGATATACATTCTGCAGTTGCATCCTCTGTCAAACTCCAACATTGTCTTGAATTGCTGATTCTTGATGTCACTTGGACCATGTTATTTCTGTATGTTTGCTGTTTGGTTGCTTTCCTCGCTAGATATTTTTACAGGGAAGTGAAATGCTAAGATGCCTGAATTAGACACTTGTGTCTATTCTATGAAACATGATTGCATCGGCAAAAGTGCCAACTTAAGGTATCATGATCTCATAAGCAACAGCAATTTTCAACTAAATTTGTTGAGCTGTCATATATTAGTTTAATAAGCAAATGCAAATGGTAAGTTGAATAGACAGCTAAGCTATTTCTATTGTGATTTAGTCATCAAAATTGGTACGTTATATACATTTGCATATCATCATGAAATGGTTGTAAGTGTGCATTTCTGTGGATGTCCAATGAAAGAATAGTACTCTCCAAAACATGGATGCCAAGTAGTTTCTTCATTAGAGGTTTTTTTATGGGAAGAAAATACTGCATCAGCTTAATCACTACAAGGCTGTTATGCAGACTTTGTGGCATGAGTAATATTGTATCTTTGTATAGGTGTGTATACTTCCATAGTTACAAAATTTCCCCGCTAAGGGTTACCAAAATTCAAATCGGAGTGTTCTCAGACACCATGCCACGGGGAACTCTTATACCCCTTAAATTTGGCAGTAGCATGAGTTTATGAATGAATTTTTTGAGGAAGAAACATGGATCTTGATTGGCCCAAATCTAGCAATCATAGTATGATAATATTTAAAGGATGCATTCAAAAATAAAATTGGCATTACTTCATGGAATTCCTCTCTTTCAAAACCAATGGATTAGCTTACAAGTTGACGCCTCTGTGAAAATAGATAATTAATTAGTGCCTATTTATAATTATTCAGTTGCCTATTGATGTGATAGAATATGTCGGCTTATTATAGAATCCATCTACTATGACGACATTTGTTGATAATCTTTATTATTTGAATTCCAGATGAATATAATATGATCTATTGTCTTACTAGAGAGACTTGTTAAACTTAAATGCAAGAAACTATGACATGCATGAACTCTTATGAGTAAAATTGAATAGTGATTCTCCTACGTCTCCACCATAGTTGGATAACTTTGTACACATATTTTTGAATAGGGTGATGTTGCAAGTTTCGAAAAGTCTAAGTTATAAAATATAGATTGCTTTGCAGAACTATTAAATCAAATAGACTTAGAATGTGCGGTGAAAAACTTGTCTTTAGAAAAATTTTCAAAAACAAAATCACTAACCTGTAAGTTAATTCGGTTAGTTCAACCCGCGCGAAGTACGATCCATTTTTCTATTTAAAAGATAAAAATTGAATGTGTCTGATCAAATCAGTCACAAATTAAAAAAAAACAAACAAATAAAAATCATCTGCTTTCAGATCTGTTAAAGGAATCCTCCTTTTCTTCCTCTTTTTCTTTCCCTTTTCCTCTAGTATGGGTTCTGTCAAAACCAAACCAGAACAACAAAGGAAAGATCACCATGAACTTATTACTAAAACAAAATTGGGAAATAAATAAACGGAAAGCAAGAAAATTGTAATCTGGGAGTCTTCGACTTGAAGTAAACAATGACTACAAAGATGATGAGAAAAAAAGAGCACAAGATTTGTAGAACACCAAATGAAGTGAATTCCATATGCTTGGCAATTTTTCAGGGTCAATTCTTACTATCCTATGGTAACACCTGCTTTCATTTGTCACAGGTTATGGTAAGCGAGATAAAGATATTAGTAATTGTTATCGAGTTTGTTACAGATGGAGAGTTATCTGATAAAATTGTGAGTTCAAACTCATTTAGTGCTTACAAGTTTATGTGAGAATTTTGACTCTGATTAAAGCTTATCATATGATATATTAGTGTATAGGTAAATTATGGGCCAATGTGTGAAGAAGATGCAAGGAAGTATTTGTAGCAACTTATTAATACTGTTTTGCTGTTGTAGCAAAGAGATCTACAGGTAAGCAGTGTTGTTGTTGCAACACTAAACAAGATTATTTGTAATCTTTTTGTTCCAGTCTCTATTTCTATTACTTCTACTCTATCTTTTCTTTGCTATTTTACTTATACTAGTTTCTACGGACATGCGTTGATAATAACATGTGGATATTTAGTTAATTATTTTTATGAAGGGACAACAAATTAAATCTAAAAAGAGAATGTTCATTTAACAGGATCTTTGAATATCTGTTTGTTAGGATATACTAAATAAAAATAAAAGATATAGTTACATATCTAACTTATATTTAGTCGTTCACAACATCTTCAATTGCACAATCAATTCTTTTTTTATATAACTTAAACTTTTGAAGAAGATAGCACGTTCTCTTCTAATAAAATCAGTTCTTACACGATGTCCAAATTTCACGTATGTGTCTCGAGACAGAACGATCAACTTCATGCATATGTACATTCCTCTGATTTACTTTTCATGTTTCATTTTGTTTGTCTTATCTTTTTAGTCTATTTGAAGGGGAAAAAAACAACTCTTTCTAATATGAAGATAGCCTATTGCAAATAAAGTGATTTAGGAAAATATATAAGGTACAACCTCTCGCTTTATAATGTTACATATATTATTTATAGTTAAAAAATTCAAATGGATATTTTGCACTCATATTCCTAAAGTTTAATAATATCATATATGTACATAGGAAGACACATTGTTCATTTACGTGTAATAGTAACAATTTTGATTCTCAAAGGCACAAGTTATTCAAATCATCAACTTCAATATCTAGTAATTACAAAATTTTAATAATCATTCACAAACCCACACAAGAAGTGATAACATATTACTTTTATTTAATAAAGTGAAAAAATAGTAACAAATAAGGGTAGTATATAGAGAAGTATTATAAAGGGAGTCTGATGAGAAGGGCATGGTAAAAAGATGATTAAAAGGAAATTAACATTAGGTAGAAAATCTAACACAATATTATCGCGTTGACGTAGGAGTTGTTTAGTATTTCTAATTGTAGGATTATAATTTCAGAATCATAGTCAAATATTATTTTATTTATTTAATATGTAATTGGATTTTTCGCAATGTTCTTTTAGATATTTAGGTTTAAGTAGTTAAAAGATAAATAAGAACCTTTCCCCTCAAAATCAGACTTTGCGCTTACCTACCAATACAGAGGCGGCAAATAAAATCAGACTTAGATAACCGCCACCTTCCCCGCCGACCAAGAACCTGCTTCCCCAATTGCGTTTACCCACAAATACAGAGGCGGACCAAGAACCTGCTTCTCCAATTGCGTTTACCCACAAATATAGAGGCGACAATACGAAAACTCTTCATCCCCATGAAGAGGTCGTTGCCCCTCCAATTACAGGGACGAGAAAAAAATTACTTTCGCCCAAAATATTTTTCCTGAATCATTGTTAATCCAATTGCGGTGGTGTGAAAACGAATACTTTCAAACAAAATATTATTAACCGTTGGTTGTTCAGACAATTACATTGACACCAAGAAGAACACACTTCATCACCATGAAGAGGGACTCGTGGCTACAATTACTAAGACGCTTCGGCAATTGAGTTTTCAGACAATTATAGAGATTGCAAGAACGAACACTCTTCACCACCACAAAGAGGGAGTTGCTCCTCCAATTACAGAGCCGTGTAACAGAATACTTTCAAACAACACACCTTCGATGATGACCAAAAACCTGTTTCGCCAATTGAGTTTTCTCACAAATACAAAGGCAGCAATAAGAAAACTCTTCAACTCAAACCCACTTTATCAATTCCTTTAGAACGTCCTCCCTTGGACGTTGCTCCACTCGCCGCTACACTTTTCTACTATGCCCGCCGCTTTTCCATTCTTTGCCATTGGTGCTTGTCTTTGATGCTGTCCAATGCCCGTTGCCAATCCCTCCAAACTATTTAGGTATGATGCTCTATCAATTTAATTTATCTATTGCTTTTGACAATTCTCCTGTGCTCATTCAGACCACCCCTGCAAATTCCTACGAACTAGCATGCACTCCTCTCTACTCTCTCCATTTTCCCCAGTTTCTTTCCAAAAACCTCCCTTAAACGTCTGATGCACTGACGGCTACAGAAGACAGTCACAAATGATACAATTGTGGGTAAAAAAGACCCAATAAATGGTCTTGCCAATGCCGGGAACAAATCTTCACGAAAATCTCACATGTTGGATTATGTTGGTATTCCTCTTCTGATTTTCGGTAATCTATATACCGTTGGATAATCTTAAATTGGAATTTTTAGAGTTTATATTCAAATTTCATGATCTCTCATGCATCTGAAAGTTCAAGATGTTACAGTGAGAATATTTTGATGCCAAGCTTCATGCATTGTAGAGGTAAACCTCCAATTGTGAGCATGTTAAATTATATGTGGCTTCCTATTAGTATTTTCCCCTGTCATACATATTGAAACGCCCATTTCCTGCTTTAAAATAAATCACTGCAAATTTCAACAAACTACCCACACTCCTCCTTATTCTCACCATTTCCCTGTTTCTTTCCAAAAACTTCCCCTTAACACCTGATGCACTGACGTTTATAAAAGGCGAGTCACAAATGATGTGCTTCTGGGAGAAAAATACCCAACAAATGGTGTTGATTACTGCCTGAAAAGAAAAATCCTTCACGAAAATGTCACCCGTTGAATTTTTTTTACTGAACTTTCTTTTTGAACCCATTGAAACTATGTGACGGTCTCATGTTCTACGGTTGATACACATGGAGATGGAGACTCATAAAAAATAAAATTTACCAATGTAGGCTTCTACTTCGTGCATAGTGTCAACCACACTCCCTAAGGATCATCCAGCTACATTTCTTCTTCCACACAATTCACTTTACTACTGTCCATGAAAGTTTCCCATAACCATTACTCCGAATTCTACCATCTACTTATTGATTCGCTGTAAGTGTTAATAAAAACGACAACGCATCACAACATTTACATGGTGCTCTTTTCTTCTTTATTGTTTTTCTGATTATTGCTTTAGGACTGTCTTTTCTTTTGCTTTATTGATACTATCTACACTCCTCCCTAATCTTCCCGTTCTCCCCTGTTTCTTCCCAAAAGCTTTCCAAAATCCCTATGCACCATTCAGTTATTATAGTTTATACATTTATCTAGGTTTCTGTTAATATAACCACGGAGCCATGAACTGGAAAAAAATAATAATTATGGTGGTTACAAATTTATTCATTAGCTCTTTGTGTTTAAGGTATATTGGCAAAAATAACCTCCAATAATGCATTGTTATATTTGCAGTTCATAAAACTTCCTTTGTATGTATGACTGAAATGCTTGGAACTCTATGTATGCTTGAAATAATTTCATGTTGATGTAAATGCATTTTGACCGTCTTTGATCATTGTAGTTCTTCTCTTAGCCAAAATTTAGGATCGATCCAATTAACTTCAAAAGTTCTCCTCTGTTGCTTTAGTAGTTGTGCATAATGCTGCCCAAAATCCCTATGCACCATCCTGTTATGATGCTTTATAAAGCTGATTTTGTTGATGCTATCAGTTAACAAAATTGTTTATTATGCAACATTCACGAAAGGTCTAAGAGCTGATTGAGGTTCGTATATTGGGGGAAATGTCTCTTTGGTAGGTCTCCGAGGTAGCAGTGAATAGATGGATTAGGGACACGATAGATTTTCAGTTTAGTTCTACTTTTCGTTCAAGTCAAACAATACTTTGTCAATTTTCAGTCTTTCTTTCTTTATATATGAAAATATATGGTGACTTTGACTTTGTTAGAGATTGATGAAACGCAATATTAAAGTTCTAAATCGATTCAAGAGGATTTTTAAAAGAATTTTCATACTCTTAGGATTACCGTGTCCAAATGCACTAAAATTTTGAAAAAGTCGAGTACATAAGAGTGATAATTCATATGTTTACCCAACAATTAGTGATATTATTCCCTTATCTTCGTTTCTTTTCTAAAATATTGACACCCTAATATCCTGAAAATGCAATTCAACAAATCCTCTTCAAGCAGCTGATGAAGATGAAAACCTTATTTATTTTGCTTTATCAAAGAATTTTGAAATATTTATGAAATGTTTGGTCTGAAGTATTCATGTTATATACTTCACCTTGTACTCAGCTTTCTCAAATAAGAGGTGGTGGATATTCTTCTGTTTGTTTATTTTCAGTTCTTTCCCTAACTTTGAATTTTATCCTCATTTTTCTTTGTGCTTGATATTGAACCAGTACAGATATTTAATGATGTGTCTGCAACATCCATCTTATTAACCTTTGATCATAAAGTGATGCATTTGTCTTCTCAATACAAACTTCACTTAGATGGTTGAATATGCATATGATACCTAGATTTTGTCATCAAACCTTGCTTTGCTTGCGGGGGCAATATGCACGGACTTATGTATAGGATGTTGATAAACTGTCCTCAACAGTCTTTGGCAGTGGGAACTGTGTGGGATTGAGATTCATAACATGCTATGGGAGGTTTTAAAAATTTCATCTTTCAATAGCTTTCAAGTAAAATCTATTCCGCGTCTCCTGTCTGTCATTTGCTTTTTGTCTTCCATAGATTATTGTTTAATGTAGTTTCACTGTTTCACTTTAGTTGTTGACTTGTATGTTGCCGATTTTGGTCCTCCCAGTGGTCGCTACATGGCTGCAGCTGGACTCAAGGGTCACATTTGTTACGACCCTAGAGTTTGCCTAAGGATGTCGCACGGCGCTAGTCCAGAATGTCTGCGGAATCGACAAAGACTAGCAAGCCTAAATGCCTAAGACCGTTAAGGAAATTTTGAGGAACGTAAATTCTTAAACTAGCCGCTGGGGCTGTCAGGGAAAAAGCCTGCGGAGCAGTGCCTGCGCATTGTCCATGCCAGCCTGCCTGTGCGCCCATTGGCCCTGCGCCGCGGGCGAATCCGCTTGCCTGCACGCCTGCCGGTCCTGCGCCTGCGCAGACGTGTGCGCCTGCGTGATGATGGGCCGTCGTGGGGCGCGATTGGCCTGTTCCGCGGCAAAGTGCACGTGGGAGGTATCACGTTCCCCCTTCGGATGATGCGCCGTCCTCGGTGCATCGCTGCGGGCGGCATTTGGTGGTCGTGTTGATGCTGGACAGTGCGGGTGGCCTGGCGCAGGAAACATGAAAGCGATTAAAGAACTACAGGTACTTATTTTGTTGTTTGATTTATTCTAGAAAAATG
>DF360100.1:37421-78406 GCA_000787875.1 Solanum virginianum | reverse complement strand
CTAATAAAACCCTATTCAAACAAATTAGTACCTTATTTCTTTATCAGGGTAAGAATTGAGTGAGAAACGGGCATAACCCCAATTTTAGAGGACCCGTAGCGAAAAATAATTTTCACAAAATTTTCTTATCTAGTGTGCATCCGCGACTAGGCCACGATGCGGACTGGGTGCGGAGAAGTACAATTTTTGCCTTCGTATTGGGTCCGCATTATGGACTAGCGGTGGACCATTATAGGATTTTGCTAAATTTTTTGTTTCGGCCCAACGGCCTTGGGGTCATAACCCCATGCCCACTTATGCTTGAAAACACCTATACGTAGCCATTTTCAACTCTATATCATTCAAGACCATCTCCAAGACATAACCAAATATCTCATCCAAATTTCAAAGATTTCAAGCCTAACATTGGAACTCAAGGATTCTCTTCAAGCTCCAAGTTCTCTTCAAGCTGAACATAAGAAAACCTAATTTTGGGGTATGTGGATTTCATCCATCGGATCCATTCACCCAAGGATCCCAATCTTCTTTTTTTTAAAAAAAATTGCATGTTTTCAAGTTGTACTATCTATGGGTATCTTTTATTATGGACTTTGATTATAAATTATGTTAGGATTTTATAAAATGTTTATTGATTAAGCATGTCTATCTATTCCAAGCTTATACTATGAATTGGATTTGACTATTGAGATTATGCATGTTTTGAGCTATGAAACTATGATCTATTATGAGATCTGATGATAGATTTCAAGGTATCTTACATGAGGGTTTTGCTATATATTGGTGGGTTGATTTACATAGAGTTTTCCCATATTATTTCCCTTTTGAATCGCATGATTTTGAATAAGCATTATGAACCCACCATATGTTTGATAAAATGTCTTGACAAGGATTTTCAAGATATTGATGACCTATTACATGGATTATATGTCAAGTGACTTTATGATGATTAAGGGTTTGTATGTGTGTCTTGAATTCATGAAAAGTATCTATGATGTTATGAGTAGACCAAACCTTGTTGGGGGTGACATGCCTAATCACCTTGTTGGGGGGTGACACGCCATATAACCTTGTTGAGAAGGTGATATGCCACAATCACCTTGTTGGGGGGGTGTGACACACCCAATCACCATATTGATGGGTGAGTTCCTTGATCACCTTGTTGGGGCGGTGACATGCCCAATCTCCATGTTAAGGGGTGAGTGCCTTGACTAGCTTGTTGGGGGTGACATGCCCAATCACCTTGTTGAGGGGTAGGTAAATCAATCATCTTACAAGGGGGTGACATGCTTTGGATTCCAAGAAGTAGTTGCTTGGTCTATGATGATTATGGTCTCCTTATAAGCATGTTTTAATTCAAGCATGGATCATGCATGCCATATTGATATTATACTTATCCATTGCTTATGACTATGCATTTTGACTATATTGCCTTATTTCTTGTTGCATTACATCCTACATACTTAGTACATTAAAACACACTAACACGTACTCTATGCCTACATGATGTTATAATGTAGGAACCGGAGCAACTCCCAATCATCCTCCACGCGGGTAGTTTTGGCACTTTGGAAGAAAAGTTTGGTGAGTCCTCAAGTTCGGGGACAATAGCAATGCTACTCTTGCTATTTGATATCTCTTTATGTCTAACACTTGATACTATTATGGTGAGCCCGGAATGTGTCTTGGCCCCCGCTCAAATCTATGTTATGAGCTTGATTCTTATGCTTTGTTCTTATTCAAGACTTCCTTTAGTCCCACTTCCCATTTTATATATCTTTTATTGTTGTTTACTTTGCTTCCGTAACCAAGGATGTGTGATTGATATGCTAAGATGCTTGTTTGGGTCCCTTCGGGTTCCTATTTGCTGTGTCATATCTAGGCCCTAGGCTTGGGTCGTGACACTTGGAGAAATTATGTTGCCCCTTGCAATTGGTCAAATAAGTTATCTATTCATGGGAATAGATATTTATTCTTAAAAGTAACCTCGTTGAGTTGTTGGTAATCTATACATATGCGGTGTAACCCATCCTTCTTCCTTACAAACAAAATCAAAGCACCCCAGGGAGACCTACTAGGTCTAATAAAACCCTATTCAAACAAATTAGTCAATTGTTCTTTCAATTATTTCAATTCAATAGGAACCATTTTATTAGAAGGAATTAAGATTAGTTGAGTGTTGGGTAGGTCTATGCTGAAAATATTTCTCTTTAGGTGGAACACACGATAACTTATCTAAAAAGACATCGAGAAACACATTGACAATGGGACCTGACTGAAGAGAAAGAACTTTAAAAGTTACATCTTTGACCCTTACTAGATTATATATGCATCCCACTGCGATCATTTTCTAGGTCTTTAAAAAGGAAACAAACCAACCTATATATGAAGAATTTCTACTCTTCCACTCAAGAATGAACTTATTTGGAAATTCGAGCTTGACTCTACAAGTCCTATAGTTGATAGAGGCATAGGAAGCATGTAACCAATCCATCCTAATTATAATGTCAAAGTAAACCATGGAGAGTTCTACTAAGTCACAAAGGATAACTATTTCCAAAATGGAAATGGGACAATTCCTATAAACTATTTGCATAATAATGGACTCTCTTAAGAGGGTACATACTTCATAAGGCTCATAAAGGACTTCGGGACATGCATAGAATCTGTTTGCAAGAAATAGAGTCACAAAAGACAAGTTTTCCCCCAAATCTAACAATGTATATGTATCAAAACTATAAACTTTCAACATACCGGCCACAACACCTAGGGCCTCTTCAACTTCTTGTCAGCCATGAAGAGCATAGATATGGTTTGTCCTCGGGGCACCTTGAACTTGCTTGCCTTGGCCTGAAGCCTTGCACCTCCACTCTTATAATCCCTTGTATGGTGCTCGGGCTTTCCACAATTGAAGCATTCATTGGAACTGACCAAGCACTCACCCTTGTGGGGCCTGCCATACTCGGGCAATTTAAAGTTTGCAACTTTAGAGCTACATCCTTTTCTTTTGTAGATTAGGGAGAATGGGTGTTGTAGACCCTTGGCGACCTTGCCTTTTGTCACAACCCAAGCCTAGGTCTAGATGTGACAAGACGAATGGGAAACCTGAAGGAAACGCAAACAAGCCTCTTATCATATCATTTGCACATCCTTGGTTGCAGAAGCATAATTACACAACAAGAAAGTAACAAATAATTCTAAGGGAAGAGACTTCGGACATAAGATATGGGGATGCTATAGGGAAGAGGATTTGCATGAATCACATATAAAGTAAAGTTTAAGGGGCAGGTAAGTATGACTAGCGCTATGGTGATGTTTTAGGGACTTGAGACTTCCATCTCAGCATCAACGTACAAAAATCATAGAGGGGAATTAAAGGGCTAAGGGAAGTCTTTCATAACTACATAAACATAATGGGTGTCAAGCTTAATACACAAATATCCATATGCAACAACACCTTTAATACTAATGGAATGGGGACCAAGATATCTCCTGAGCTCAACCTCAAAACATAAGTATCCAAAAATAGACGAGTCTTCACAAAAACATGAGTAAGGTGGATATTTTCCTCGGAGTGGAGAACTCACCAATAGTAGTTTTCAAAAGATCCATCTAGCCACGTGGAGGAGGAGGATGAATAGAAGCTCCAGTCCCTACATGGTTAGACCATATAGGCAAAGAAGTATGCGTTAGTACTTGGAATGTACTAAGTATGCAGGGTGCAATGTAACAATGACACAATCTATAATTAACAAGATATATAGGTATAATCAATTGATATAAGACAAATATGACATGTATGATCAATGCTTGAGCTAAAACATGTATGTAGATAGTCAAACTTGCATAACATAATATACATATTCAAATGGTGAAAAAAAGTAAACATAAGCAATAGAGATTGTTTACCCCAAGATTTGTGAATTGTCAAGATAACTCGAAGCGGGTTCAAAAGATCAATTGTATGGAGTTTTTCTTGTCTATTACCATAGATGGATTTCCATAAAAGGCGGTTTTTGAAAGAAAAAATAAGTGGATAGTTAGGATGACCAAGATACACAAAAGATTAATAATTGAGATTATGTAAGTTATCCAAGAGCATATTTTTGTACATAAAAGGAATTCAAATTGGGGCTTTACGTTCGTTGAAATGATCAAGAAGTACTCCCCATGATTCTGATCCAAAGTATGTTCCTATCCACTAAGTAAGTAAATAACTATCAAGAATGAAGCAATATTTTACCTTGGTTAAAGGCCCTTTTTCTGAGAAAGGAGAATAGGAATGAAATAAAATAAATCAAAATAGAAAGAAAAGAATCTAATTACAAAAGAAAAAAGGGTAGGAGACCCTAACCAACATATAAGACCAAGAGAGCTACTACTTAGAATCCCAATGTTTGTCTCCTCACCAGAAAAGGAGTGGTCTGCTTGCCAAGGTAAATCAAACTGGACCCCACATAATGGGTAACTTGTCCTAGTTGGATCCACTAGTAAAGCCCATTTTAGGAAATAATATAAACCTATAGTGGCACATAGTTAAGACACCACGATATTATATAAGGACCCCTTGGGTCGATCCCTCACCTTAAGCCTTTTTTGGTGCTAAGTCTTATCCCACAAATACTTGACATAATCATAAATTAATTCATAACTTGAATGACTTGTAAAAATAAGACAACATGGAATGAGTAGCTCATTCATATACTTGGCCCCTACACATGAGCTTATACCATATACTAGAGGGTAAAATATTCATAGACTTGACCCCTTCTAGTAGGCATTGCATTAGACTTAAGGGTAGGAGTTGTAATATACTTGACGCCTTCTAGTGAGCTTTAGTTTATATATAAAGGTAAAATAGTTATCATTCTTGGCCCCTTTATGTAGACATCATTCACTCAAAAGAGGGTATAATATAGTATAAGGGCTCAATAACTTATTCATAAATCTAGGAACATTTCAGGAGTCCAATGCATGCTTAGGAGCCCATAATTTATCATGTCATGCTTGTTTTACAAAATATGCAATAGTCTTTCATCAACATAAGACTCCTTGTCATGTAAATTTAGTCAAACATGTTAGGTATTTACATATGCTTAAAATCTTGCAATTGAAGAGTATGAGACAAGATAGGAGTAAAATCAATTCATTTGAATATCATTCAATTTAACCTAACAACATTATAGTAGAAACTCAAATTTGGGTATCATGATATCCATCTTAGAAGATCACAAGCTTTCATAGTTTACATAGTTGACATCATGCATAGCTTCAATATATACAAATCAACTCATGGAACAAACCTTCAATAGATATTTATGCTTAATCAATCAATACTTGATGAATCCAAACTCAAATCATGTTTGTAATACATAATAAAGTTTACCCATAAAGTATTAAACCTTAAAAATCATGAAAATTGGTAAATGAGAAGGTTTGGCTTCATGGGTGGAGGAATCCCCATGAATGAAGCCCACATACCTTAATCTTGGAGTTTTCTTGTAGAAAGACTTGTGGAAGACTTAGGATTGAATTTAGTTCTTTAAATCCAAAGAAAGCTCTTAAGATATCTGGGATTTAGATGAGGGAATTGTGAGGAACTAGGAGGACTTTTGGGAGTGTTTTTGAGTGTTCTAGGGCTTGAAATTGGCTAAAGAGTAATTGGGTTATTACCCAATTGCCCTTAAGTGAAAACATAAAATTAAGGAACCTGTTGAAGTAGTCTGCGATAAATCCGCGATGCGGACATGCAGCAGACTAGTATATTTTCACGTGAAGTTCAATTTTTCCCCTTTTTTGGCACAGGAATGGGTTTAGGCCATTTTGCACTAGTGTATTACAAGTCTGCGACGTGGACTGGTTGCATACACTTTCTGTTTCATTCCCCGTAGTGAAAAATTATTTTTTGCTATGGGTTATCTAAAAATCAAAGACCATCCCTTTTCTACACAATTTTGCCCCCTAAAAAAGAATATGAAGTTGGATTTGCAAAATCATGCACATATCTTGAAATATTCTAGAAATACACTATAGGGCATGTTTTTGAGGCGCGTGAGAGGTGTTACACCTTTGGCCACTTTGGAACTTGTTGTGACCTCTACTCCTTTGGTGAGAATATCTCCTACCATCAACTCAAGTCCTCTTGGACTCCCCTTACTCTCTCCCTCAACTTCTCCTAAATTTGCTCAGTATACGCCATACTGGGAGATGTCCATCTCCTTCACAAGCATGGTTGTCTTGCATTCCTTTGACACTAAGTCCGATACACTAGAGATAATGTAACGACCTGTGCTAGGGGCCTAGTCATCACATGATGAATGAGTTCCTCAGAGGCACCTCACCCAAGTCATCTAAGCATCTCAAGCATTTAGAGGTAATAAATAAGATATAATGTGGAAAGGTAACATATGGGAAGGGGCTATGGGCTTTTGACAGTGAAGAAACTTTAAAATAGTGGAAATAACTAAATCATTACTTTGTCTATTCGCATACCAACTATATCATAAGTTGATGGGACTGATAAGATATAGTCTTCATCAATATAAAGAAGTCTAAATAATATAATACTGGAATAAGTGCCTTAAGGAGCTACAAAATATTGTCTCAAATCAAGCTAAATACAAGCTAAAAGGAAAGGGTGGAGAAATCCTGATCTAAGGGCTCACCACAACAGTAGAGCTAGTCTTGGTCGCCGAATACTACCCATGAGCTGCTGGGGGAGTACTTGTCCTTACATGGTCAAATCATTCAGGCAAATATACATTAGTATATTTGAATATACTAAGTATGTGCGATCCAAAGTATGGGTGAAGTTGTAACGCCATTATAATTAAACATAACATATTAATATACGTGAGGATAATAAGACACAAAATAGGATTAAACATGCACAAAGAGTACGACTCAGACCAGTATAAGACAATGCACCTTTAAAACATAAATTTAAGACATATCATGGAACCATATAAACTTATGGGAGTAGAACATAACCGACAGTAGGACCATATGAGCTACTACATGGAATTCAATAAACTCCTTCAATTGGGAAAAGGAAATTACGCTTCTTCAATTGGAAAAAGTGGAATTTACTTGCTAAGGTAGATGTCCAAAACATGGTATCTTTCATAATTGTAGGTCCTATGTAGATCTATCAGCCTAGCCTAAAAGACACCTATGGTGGCACATAGTTTAGGACATTGAGATTTAACTTCAAGGGTTCATGCCTTAACTAACAAGATTAGTCTAAATCTCAAGTCCTCTTGGTGCTAAGTCATCCCACAGAATCCTTAAACATAGTTTTAAACCATAAATAGCAATCAGCAGGAGTAGCTCAAACTTGAGAATCCTTCTTAAACATCTTTTAGGGCAATAATCACTTTACACATATCTTTGGAAAAACTTAACTTTGAAGCTTTTCATAAATTCCCTATTCATAGTCATAATTCATAAGAAGATTTCATGAAAATAGGATTAGCTTAATTAATGCACAGAACAATCACAAATCATATAAGTCTTAAGAAATTTTATTAAAAGGAGCATCAAAATTATCCAACCTTAGCCACACCAAACCCCATCTTAGAATTGGCATCACAATTCAAATTATATGTGCATGTACTTAACAAAATAATCATTAAACTTTAAGAACATATAATATCACAGTATCTATAAAACCATCACAAGCGTACATTGAAAGTTACAAACATAAATACAAGGTAAAATTCATAATAGGGAACTTTATGGGTGAAAGGGTACCCATAAATCAACTCACATGCCTGAGAAATTAAAGAGATTCGGAGTTGAAGTCTTGAGGAAGGAACTTGGAAAACCCTAGCCTTGTTCTTGAGAGCCCTTGCCATAGAAATTTGTAATTAAAAGAATGTGAGAATGAGGATTGTTCTTAGAGCTTGAAAACTAATATAGGTCCCCTTTTTCCCCCCAAACGATGTAGTTTAGGAAAAAAATTATTGGAAATGAACAAACTATCCCTCAATTAAAACTGTCGGAAGCCATCTATTAAACTCTATCTACGGGCCATTAACTCTCTTGTTTGATGGCTCACTTGAGAGTCATGAAATATAGCCTTTTTCGATTTGGAGACTACAACAAAGAGGAAGATCTTTAATAATTTATACGAGCCATGGATGGACGCGTGCAGTCTTTCCACAATTATCCAAATTTTCAACTTCTATCTAACACCTTTTTACGATACCCTATATGAGCTATATAATATTTTATAGGTCATTTGATAAGTCGTGGATTAATTTCCTGAAAACATCAAATTTCTCCATGTTCAAAATTCCACTCAAGATCCATTTCATGATCCATAGAAAATTCCATAGGCCATAGACTATCTCGTGAACCAGGTTTTCAGTCATTTTTCAAGCCAACTTCTCTGCACGCAGGGCTCCTAAATTTGGGGTCATTATAATATCTCCCCCATGGAAATAATCATCCTGAAATGTACTTAAAGGCAGGCTCTATAGAGTAAACTAGCAGCTAATAACCTAGTATGCATGCAAAATTATAATCCAGAAATTATTTCTCAAAATTTAGAAATATCAAATTAAATGCATACACCATTAGAACCTACAATGCATGGAGTTTAGGGATTTTGGAAGCACTTCATAGTACTTTAGGCTTGACTGTAGTAGCATAGATATAGGTAGCACTTCATTATATTAGCTTCTAAATCCCATGTAGCACCCACAATTTGTTGATTTTGCCAAAGCACCTTGATGGAGGTGATTTCCTTGCTTCTTGGCTTTTTCACTTGTCCATCTAGGATTTCAAAGGGTACCACTTCATAACTTAAATCCTTTTCAATGTTCTCATGATGCAAGGGAGCTATGGAAGTTGGGTCACCCATGAATTTCCTCAACATCGATACTTGCAAGACCAGATGAATTAATTACATTTCATTGCGTAGGTCCAACTCATACGCTACTTTCCCCACTCTCCTCAACACTTTGTAAGGTACCACATATCTAGAAATCAGCTTTCCCTTCTTACCTTTCCCCACTCTCCTCAACACTTTGGAAGGTACCACATATCTAGAAATCAGCTTTCCCTTCTTACCAAATTGGATCGAGAACATCTTTCATTGGGAATACATTCAAATAGACCTATTCGCCAACTTGGAACTCAAGCTCCCTTCTCCTTACATTAGAGTAGGACTTTTTGTCGACTTTGGGTTGTTTGCAATTTCTCCCTTATGCTTTTAATTTTCTTCATAGCATTTATCACCAAAAGAAGAGACCTCAAATTCAAAGTTGGTGATTAGATTACCTAGGTTTCACCCATGAAGGGTGTGGTCCATTTTGGTAAGAAGGTGAAGTTGAGCCCGAGATATGTTGTCCTTGTGAGGTCATGAGGAGGGTCGGCAAGGAAGCCTAATAGTTGAGGTTTCCTAGTGAGATGGAATTGGTGCATCCAGTGTTCGATATGTCCATATTGAGGAAATGTGTTAGTGATCCGAATGCCATTGTACCTCTTGATGTTGTAGGTGTTATTGACGATAATTTTATGTATGAAGAGGTTTTGGTTCAGATCTTTGATAGGCAAGTGAAGTGGTTGAGAAATAAAAAGGTGGCTTCTATTAAGGTCCTTTGGAGGAATCAACAAGTTGAGAGTGCTACTTGGGAAGCCGAAGTGGACTTGCAAAAGTAATATCCTTACCTTTATGTGATCTCAAGTCTTAATTTCAGCACCCATGTCATTGTATATGTTCATATTTTAATTGACAAGTTCATGTTGATTTTTCATTTATGATGATGTTTTTGAAATAATATTTAAGTACATTATTGCAGCTTTATGTAGGCGGAAGGCTTCATCTTTGTGTCTCTCATATACATTTCTTTGATATTCAGAGATGAATGTCCCCAATGGGGAGATATTGAAATGACCCCAAAAAGTGCTAGAAAATGTGCCTTGGAAGTGCCCAAAATTGTAATTTCCATATATCTCAAAATTCGTGTGCAATATCAAAAGTCTAACTTCATATTCTTGCTCTGGGGGTCAAAATTAGGGGGAAAAGGGTCTCACCCTGATTTAAGAGCGAAAGATTAGCAATTACAAAATTTCAAGAATGCAAATTCAAGTGGCAAATCCATGTCGCGGATAGTACAAAAAGTGGCCTGATAACTCGGTCCAAGACTTTTAAGTCTTGGGACTAAGTATTTCCAAATGTGAAAATGCCTATACTTAACAATTTTTCACCTTCATATCATCCTAAACATTCCCCAATACTCACTCAAACATTTAGCCAATTTTTCACTCCTAAATTCAAGCCTCAAACCATCATCCGAAACTAAGGATTTCCTTCAAGGTTCTTTTTCAAGCTTCCAGTCTCCATCTCCAATCTTCACCAAGTTCAACTCCAAGCTAAGGTATGTGGGTTTCTTTCATGGGTTCCTTTCACCCATGATACCTAAGCACTTTTTACTCGAAATTGCATGATTTATAGTTGATTTATTCATGGGTCTTATCTATTATGAAAATTACTATACACTATGTTGGGTTTATGAAATTGTGCCTCTTTTACTATGTTTGGAGCTATGAAGCAAGGCTCTATTGTGGGAATTGATTAAGGGTCTTAATGTATATTGTGAGAGGGTGTTACCAAGTATCTAGTGATGGCTTTATGTTGATTTTTCTAGTATGATTTCACTCTTGAATTGCATGGTTTTACACTAGCATTACACACCCTCTAAGTGTTTAATAAAATGTCCGGTTGTGGATTCTTGAGAAATTGAAGGTCTAATACATATCTTATGAGATGAATCACTATATGATGATGAAATGATATTGAAATGATGAGAGAATAATGATGGACTGATGATGAAAAGGAATGTATGTATATGATGATGAAATGATATTGAAATGATGAGAGAATAATGATGGACTGATGATGAAAAGGAATGTATGTATATGATGATGAAAGGAGTGTGTATGTATATATATCTATATAGTGTTGGGAATGACCAAGCCTAGCTCGGGGGGTTGTATGTTCTAGTAATCTATCGAGGGGTTGGTACCTTGGTCGACTATCTCAGGGGTGGTAGGCCTGGGTAACCTTGTTGGGGGTTGGTACCTTGGTCAACTATCTCAGGGGGTGGTAGGCCTGGGTAACCTTGTTGGGGGTTGGTACCCATCAACCTTGATGGGGGGTTTGTACTCTGTCAACTTCGATGGGGGGTTAGTATTTCGTTAACCTTGGGGGGGGGGTTTGTACTCCATCAACCTCATGAAGGGGTTAGAACCTTATGCGCCTATCCAAGGGGGTGGTAGGCCTTGGCTTGCTTTAAAATGGTCACTCCTTACAATTGTATTATGATCTATATAAGCATGATTTTACTTCAAACATCATTCATACATGTCATATTGCAAGTATGCTATTCATTACTGATGATTATGCATTTTGCCTATGATGTCTACCTCTTGTTGCATTGCATCCTACATACTTAGTACATTCAAATGTACTAACGCATACGCTTTTCCCATATGATGTCACTATGTAGGAACCAACACATCGCTTGATCATCCTCCTCCAACACGTGGCTAGTATGACTTCTTTCAAGCTTGTTGGTGAGTCCTCCATTCTGGGGACGTTACTTATGATCTCTTGCTATGTGTTAAGACTCTCTTTGACTTATGTATTGACTATGAAGGTGAGTCCGATTGCTTTGTCTTGGATCCCTCTCTTATCTATGTATTAGAGGTATTGTTGGATATTGAATAAAGTGAAAGAGGAACGGATATTACTTTTCCATGCCCGCTCCGGCTCCCCGAGAGACACTTTCAACTTGACGATCCTTCCAAAGGGCCTTGACGAACACTACATCCTTATTAATCAACTCTTCCACCCTTCCATCCAATACTTCCATCGGGACCTTCTCCTAAGCCAACTTATCCTCCACAACCTCAAGGAGTTCTATAGCACTAGAGTCACCAACACATCCTCTCAACCTAGAAGCATAAAGAATCGGATGAACCATATCCATATCCATAGGCAATTCCTATTCGCATGAAACCTCACCAATCCTACTCAATACTCTATATGGACTCACAAACAAAAGACTCAACTCTATTTCTTGCCAATCAGAACTACACCCCTTCATGGGTGGGACTTCCAAGTGAACCCAATCATCAACGTAAATACACATGGCCTACCTTAGTATCTAATGTCACCATCTCCCCCTTAGGATAAAACCCCAACTTTATTATCTCTCACCAAGGTCTTCAACTCTAACAAGGCAAGGTCAAGGTCTTGCTTTTCTTTTACCTTATCAACCAAGAAAGATCTAGAACAATTAGTCCCCACTACACCACCATAGCCAACCTCTTCGAACCTAACTCACAATCTAGACAAATGATGGACCTCTTTAGTCACCTCTTTGCCACCATCAACACATGCTAGGCTACCCATAGATACCCTATTCAAAGCATCCTCCATAACATTAGCCTTACAGGGATGATAATGTACACTCATATCATAATCCTTAAGGAGCTCTAACCACCTTCTTGCTACCCACGATTAATACTTGTAATAATTAACAAACAACCTCTCATTCCCCAAGACTTACAACACTACCCCCAAATAATTCACAAGCTCTAAATAAGTCAATGCTCCATCACTAGAGACCACCACAATCATGCCAAGGTAGGGGTTTTAAAACCCTATTCTTAAAACCCATAACCATAGCCAGTGCATTAGTCAACAACCAACCCCACCACGACTCAAAATGCTCACTCTTATTCTGAAAAGACACTTGGGGATATCATCTACCCTCATCCTCACTTGGGGAGAAAATCCAAACCGAAGATTAATTTTACAAAAGTGACTAGCCCATTGTAGTTAACCAAATAGATCGTCTATGCTTAGCCATCATATTATAACCTTACAGGTTCTACAATCATTGGAAGCATGTAACCAAACAACCTCGAGACCTCCAACCCATGAAATTCAACACTTTGTATACATCATCAATATATTCTTGAGGGTCCTCATCAACTTTAGACCTATAGAACTCCGGTGGGTTCATCATCATAATGTCCCTCATTCGAGATGCTAAAGTAGGAGCATGAGAGGATTGGGCCCCTTAGTTAGCTTGGTTTTCCATAATATGAGCTAGCAAGGTGAGAGCATCTAGTAGCTCTCCATGAGCCAGTTGTTCCTCGGGTGTGCGGGGTCTCCTCCCTCTTGGTTTAGGCATAATCTAGCATAGCAAGAATAATCGTTAAGGAGAAAACCTTGCCTTAACTCCTATAGCATGATGTAGGGAAGAAGAAGGAAGATATTTTCTAAAATTCCTCCAAGCTTCTTATTCATGGTCGTGGCACGCTTCATAACCATGAATAAGACTCTAATCGACGTGGTGTATTGGTCTCTGAGGACCATTAGCAACTTAGACCTTTGTTACCAAGTTTTTCATGACCCAAACTAGGGCTTAGAGTTGACACGGAGAGTGACAAACCCGAAGGAACCCCAACAAGCTTCTTAGCATATCATAGACACATCCTTGGTCGCGGAAGCAAAAATAAACAACAAGAGAAAACATAAACAAGGGATATTGGGATTAAGGGAGAGAGTTTAATAATTAAATAATATAGATGAGTCAAAACTGAAGCATAATACATAACTTGTCTAATAACACCCCTAAACATAGAACTTAACGGGGGCCAAGACAAGCAACTAAGTCACCCTGATAGTAATGACCATAAGTATTCTGAAATATACAAGATGTAGTCTAATAATAAGTATGAAAGAAGATAGATATTGTCCCTAGACATGATGACTAACCAAAGATAACTTCTACAGTCCATCTAGCCACATGAAGGAGAATCAATAGGAGCTCCATTTTCTTATATGGCAATATCATATAGGCATAGAGTATATGTTAGTACTTTTGAGTGTAGTAATTATGTAGGATGCAATGCAAAATGAGATAAGCAATGTAGTCAAAATACATAATGATAAGCAAGCATAACAACAATATGGCATGTATGATCAACGGTTAAGTAAATTATTTTTTCTAAATCATTCATTTTGTATAGATCATAATACATAAGTGTTAGAAGAGACTTTAACTGACATAGAATAAGATCAAGTGAGCTACAACTTGGAATCTCGATGATTACTTCTCACCAGTAAAGAGGTGGTCTATTTGCCAAGGTAAACGATACTTCACCTTATGGGAGCGTGTCCTATTTTGGAGAAGTAATCTCACTTATGGGAGACTATCCCATTTTGGAAAGGATTTTATGAGTAATTTCACCTTCCAGAAGCCTATCCCATTTCAGAAAAGGATTTCATGAGTAATTTTACCTTACTGGAGTGTGTCCCATTTTGGGAAGAACTTCAACAGAGAGTGCACTAAATTGATTCACTAGTATTGCAAGGGTATAACATAGTCTTATGGTGGCACATAGTTCAAGGAAAGAGAGCAAACCCTTCATCTATCGGTGTTAAGCCTAATCCCATGTAATAATTGTAGTAATCATAACTTTAATAACTTATGAGAAGGATAGAATCATGACACGAGTAGCTCTTATACATCCTTGACCTCTAATGGTGGGCCCAACTTCAAAACATTAGATTAGATCATCATCAAACATTACCCTTGCGTTAACATCAAAAGGGTCACAAGAGGTATAATCTTTGAAAATAAATGGCTTAGCTTTATACTTGCATAATCATAGATAGTTTCATGAATTCATAACATACTTGATAGGCCATATTCATCATGAAGTTACTTGGCTTGTAAAACATGTACATATCTTGAGAATTTTTTAGCTTGGCTTTTTATCAAACACTTTGTGGGCACATTTGAGTACATTTTCAAATCATGTGAAATGCAAGAGTGTGGATCATGAAATTGTGAAATTAATGCATCTTAAAATCATGTAAATCAGTCCACCAATATCATGGTAAAACTCCATCTTGGGTAACTTGTAAATCATGTCAAAACTTCACACTAGTTCATTGCTTTCATCATGTTTAATCTCAATAGATATAGATCACTACATAGTATAAGCTCAAAGTAGATATTTATGCATAATCAATAATATTTGACAAAAAATCCCAACATATTTCATGCTCATATTTCATAATTATAGATACCCATCAGAAATATAACTTGAAATTGTTCAATTTTCATAAAAAGGAAAAGTTTGGGGTTCATGGGTGTAAGGAATCCATGAATGAAAGCCACATACCTTAGACCTTTAATTTCTTGAAATTGAGTTGAGAAAGACTTGAAGCTTGGAATGGGGTCTTGAAATCCACAACTTGTTCTTGAGTTTCCTTGAATTCTTATTGGGGTTTGGTAGAGGCACTTGGGAAAATTTGAAAGTGTATTCCAATTGGAAGGAGTGAGTTTTGATCTTTCGGAGTAAAGTTTAGGTCCTTAGGAAGTGTTAAGATAGCATAGAAATCCCTGAAAGACCAATAGAAATAACTAAATTCACAAAATACCATTAATGAAATGTAATTTGGCAAGAACCCGTATATAGCCCTACACAGATGAGTTCTACAAAAATGGTATAACTTCTTCATCCAAACTCTAAATAAGGTGAAATCAAGCACGTTAGAAAGATAATTCAAAGAGATTTAATTTTGTAGGTTGTGGCCACCCAGTTATTTATGTGCTAAGAGATATTCCCCTTTAAAGTTGATCCTCCTACTGGTACTTGTGCAAAACTTAGTAAACAAAACTTCCTTTGAACTTGGCTTGACGTAGGGGACCCACGATGGTCTTTAATGATATGAATAATCTTGAATTAGATTTGAATGAGAGCTCGAAGCTTGAATGAATTTCTTGAGATCTGGAATGAGTTTGGAACACTTGAATTTTAGTGAAATATTTGGCTAAGTGTTAGTAATAGTTTTGGGGAATGTCTTGAATGATATACGGCTGAAAATGACTAGTATAGGTGTTTTTATACATTGGAGGCTTAGGCCTAAGACCCAAAGGCCTTGATCAAGAACAAGAAAACTGGCCAAAAATTACACTTGTCCGTGCCCCTATCGCGTCGCACTTGGGGTGCACTTGGTCACTGGAATTTTCAAACTTTGAAATTTTGAATTTTTCCATGGTTGCTCTAAAATTGGGGTTAGAACAATTTCCCACTCAATTTTTCTCCCTGAACAAGAATATGAAGTCAAATTTTTGATATCACGCATGAGTTTCTAGATATATGGAAATTATGATTATAAGCATTCTCGAGGCACATTTTCAGGCATTTTTTGGGGGTTGTTTTGAGGGGTTTTGGCCCCTTGGTTGATTTGGTTGGTCATACCATGAGCCAACATGGTGATAGCATCCCAAAAATCTTCATGGACCACTCCCCCATCTTGAGGAGATTGAGGAGCGAGAAGGGCCGGTTGCCCTCGGGTGAACGAGCTCTCCTTATTCTTCCTCTTAGAATAGGCATGATCTAGAATAGCAAAGAATATTTGTTAGAGGAAAAAGACTTACCTTAATTCTAAAGCATGACATAGACCATGAAGAAGGAAAACATTTCCTAAAACCCTCATAGCCTCTCACTCATATTTGTGGTGCACTTCACAACCATGAATAAGACTCTAATTGGCGTAGTATGTCAGATTTGAGGACCACTAACAACCTAGTGCTCTGATACCAAGTTTGTCATGACCCAATCCTAGGGCCTAGACGTGACATGGTGCATATGGAACCCGAAGGGACCCCAAGCAACCCTCTTAACATATCATTACACATCCTTGGTCACGGAACCAATGTGACACGGCAAATGGTAACCTAAAGGGACCCCAAACATACTTCTTAGCATGTCATACACACATCCTTGGTCGCGAAAGCAAAATAAACAACAACATTAGATAAAAGAAAGGGAAATGGGACTAAGGGAAGTCTTGATATTTATATAACATAAAAGAGTAAAAGCTCAAAGCATAAGTACATCAATTGTTCTAACAACACCTCTAAACATAGATTGGAGCAGGGGCGAAGAAACTTTCCGGGGTCATAGTGTTCAACATAAAGAAATAGGAAATGACAAGAGTAGCATAGATAGTGTGCTCGAACTTGAGGTCCTACCAGGGCTTATCTTCAAAGCACCACCAAACTAGCCACGTGGAGGATGATCAAGAGGTGCTCCGATTCCTACATGGTAACATAATGTAGGCATAGAGTATACATTAGTGTGTCTGAATGTACTAAGTATATAGGATACAATGCAACAAAACATAGGCAACATAGGCAACATAGTCAAAATATATAATCATAAGCAATGGATAAGTATAATATCAATATGGCATGATGATCAATGCTTGTGGTAAACCATGTTTGTAAATCATATAACTTGCAAATATAGAGTACATGTGTAGAAAGAGACCATATCAACATAGCCCAAGCATACTATTACTTGAACTCCAAGGCATGCCACTCCCTAGGAAGGTGATTGAGGTACCTACCCCTCAACGTTGTAGTACGGGCATGCCACCCCCCAACAAGGTGATTGAGGTACCTGCCCCTCAATATGGTAATACAAGCATACCACCCCCGACAAGGTGATTGAAGTACATATCACTCAATGTGTTAGTACTGGCATGCCACCCCCGATATGGTGATAGAGGCTTGCCACCCCCTCAATAAGGTGATTAGGCATGCCACCCCAGTAAGGTATGATAAACTTGCAATGCCAAAGATACTTTCCATATATTTGATCCATACCTACAATCCCTTAATAATTATGACATTATTAGACTTGTAAACCATGAAACAAAACATCAATAACTCAAGAAACCTTGTCAAGACATTTTACCAAACACTTGGCGGCTGTATAATGCTAGTTTGAAATCATTCAATTCAAGAGTGAAATAATATGAGAAAATTGAAATGACCCCCTAAATGTTCCTGAAAACGTGCCTTGAAAGTAACCAAAAACTTGTTTTTCATATATATAAAAATTCGTATGGAATTTCCAAAATCCAACTTCAAATTCTTGTTCAAGGAGTCCAAATTAGGGTGACAAGGGTCTAACCTTGATTTTAAAGAAAATGAATCAAATTATGAAATTTGCACTTGGTGCAATTTCAAGAGATGGTCCGCGATCTCTCCGCGACACGGAGAGGTTGTTTTCCTGCACTATCTTTTCCTAGTTCGCCAAATTTTACTAAGTATTGGACCTAAGTTTTCCCAAACATATATTTACTTATACTTAATCTTATTTCACCCTCATATCACCCAAAAACATTCCCCAATATTTCCCCAAAAACTTAGACTCATTTCTAACCCTAAATTCAAGTCTCAAACTCAAGGTCAATCTCAAGGATCTCTTCAAGGATCTCACCCAAGCTTCAAATCTCCATTGAAGTCTTATTCAAGAAATTCACAAAAGCTAAGGTATGTGGTGTTGAACCATTGGGTCCTTCCACCCATGGTGCCTAAATCATCTTCTACTTAATAATGCATGATTTAAAGTTGATTTTACATGTCGATCTTGAATATTGAGAAATTTACTGCACAGTGATTTTAATACATGAAAGTGTGGTTGTTTAAGCATTTTTTAGCTTCAAATGTTAGACCTAATGTCGAAATTGATGAGGGGTTTGGATATGAATATCTTGGGGGTGTTACAAGGTATTTATTAATGGTTTTACCAATGGTTTTCTTGCATGATTTCATATATAAATTGCATGCCCTTTTACCCCCATTGCACACCCTAAGATGTTTGATAAAATATCCAGTTATGGTTTCTTTAGGAAATGAATATCCAAAGCATGAGATATGATATAAATGATGTTATGATGATTATATGATGATGATATAATGATAAAATAAGCTTATGAACATAATTATTCCTATATGAGGTATTACATTAGAGCTTGTGATGAATCCTATATAAAGTGTTGCATAGACCATGCCCAACCCGACGAAAAAGAGCCAGGTAACCAGATGGAGGTTTATAATCATTCACTAGGGTGATAGGTGCAATCATCACTAACTGGATGGGGGTTTATACTCATTCACTAGGGTGATAAGTGCGATCATCACCAATCCAATAGGGGTTTATACTCATTCACTAGGGTGATGGGTGTAATCATCACCAACCTAAATGAGGGATTTATTTCTCATTCACTAGGGTGATGGGTGCGATCATCACCAACATACCGAGGGATTTGTATCTTGGAGAGCTAGCTTGGTCTCATTCTTCACATATGATATTCCATATGAGCATGATATACTTAAGCATGATTTACTTATGCATTGATCATACATGCCATCTTGTTGTAATACACCTACTGTTTATCGTCTTCTATTTGGATTATGATGCTTATCTTTTATTGCATTGCATCTCACATACTTAGTATATTCAAACGTACTAATACATACTTTTTCCTACATAATATCACCCTATAGGAAATAGTGCCCAAGTTGATCATCCTCCTCCTCCACATGGCTAGGCAGTGCTATTCCAAGCTTCTGGGTGAGTCCTCCATCTTGGGGACTTCAATTTATGTCTTTTCTCTATTATCTATTTATTGAGACATTATCTTGTGTTATCTTTGACTATGAGGGTGAGCTCGATTATTTTGTATTGGCCCCCGCACTTTCTATGTTTAAGAAGTGTATATTGGACAAGGTGTGTGTTATATATGAGCTTGACTCTTGACTTTTGATTTCGGTATTTATGCAAGTTTCCCTTAGACCCATTGCCCTTATTTTTAATTGTATATATCTTTTTATGCTTATGCAACTAAGGACGTGTGATGATATGCTAAGAGGCTTGTTTGGGGTCCCCTTCGGGTTCCCCATTCGCTGTATTATGTCTAGGCCCTAGGCTTGGGTCATGAAAAACTTGGTATTAGGATACTAGGTTGATATATCCTCGGAGTCCGACACACTGCGTCGATTAGAGTCCTATTCATGGTTGTGAAGCGCACCATGACTATGAATAGGAGGCTATTAGGCATTTCAGGAAATGTTTCCCTTCTTCTTGTTCTAAGTCATGCTTTAGAGTTGTGATAAGTTGCTTTCCCCTAACAATTATTCTTTGATATGCTAGATCATGTCGAATACTAGAGGAAGATAGGCCCAAACTCCTAAGGAGCAACCTACCAATAGCGAGCTCCAGGATGCCCTTACTATGCTTGCCCAAGTGTTGGCCAATCAAGTCCAACAAGGGGCCCAAGCCCCTCATGCTAATACCCCGGGAGCTACGGTAAGGGAATTCATGAGAATGAATCCTTCGATTTACCATGGGTCAAAGGTGGTTGAGGATCTACAAGTTTATTGATAAAATCTAAAAGTCTAGTCGATCATGGGTGTTAGGCTAAATAAAAAGGTGGAGTTGGCGGCATTCCAACTCAAGAGGGTGGCCCAAATTTGGTTTGATCAATGGAAAAGTGAGAAGGGTAATGACTATATGGTGCTTAGGGAGGAATTCAAGTTGGCCTTCTATAATCGATTCTTCCCTCTTGAGTTTAGGGATGCGAAGTTGGTTAAATTTATGAACTTGAAATAAGAGGGAATGAATGTGAGGGAGTATACCATCAAATTCAATCAACTCGCAAAGTATGCTCCTCACTTGATGGCTGATTCTAGGCCAAGAATAAATAAGTTTGTTATGGAGGTCTCAACATTGGTAAGTGAAGAGTACCGATCTGCCTGGTGACATGGACTTGTCTTGGTTGATAACATATGCTGAGCAAATAGAAGAAGAAAAATTGAGGAAGAGGAGGGGCCATGAGGCTAAGAGAGCTCCCCTTGAGGGCAAGTTCTAAAAGGGTTCTAGATTTCAAGCCGCTAGGCCTCCTTATGCTACTAATAGGGGGTTTTCCAATGACATCCCTAGGCCTCAAGGTAATGTTAGTGGTGTGGTTCCCATTGATGTGTGTCTTAGGTGTGGAGGGGGTCATAAGGGCCCATGTGTAAAGGGGTCCAATGCATGTTTTAATTGTGGGAAGCTTGGTCACAAGAGGGTTGATTGTCCAAGAAACTATGGCAAGGTTCGAGGTGCAAATGGGTCCTATTAGGTAGAGGTGGTCCTCAAGGTAGTGCCCCGAGGCACAATTGCTTTTATTCTCTACATAGAAGGCAATGGGTTGGTGAAGTCCCTAATGTTATTATCGGTATGTTCAAAATTTTTGATCTTGATGTATATGTTTTAATTGATCCAGGTGCCCTATTTCCTTTGTTACTCCCATTGTTGCTAAAAAGTTCCATGTTGAGTTGGAATTGTTGCATGAGTCATATAAAGTGTCTACTAGTATTGGTGCATCTATTGTTGCTAGGAGGATGTCTATAAATTGTTTGGTTTGCATCTTGCATAAAATCTTACCTTGTACTCTTGTTGAATTACATATGGTTGATTTTGATATTATTCTTAGGATGGATTGGTTGCATGCATACTATGCTTCTATTGATTATAGAACCTATATGGTCAAGTTTCAATCTCCAAATGAACCCATCCTTGAGTGGGAAATCCATGATGTAATAGTAAGGGTAGGTTCATCTCATGCATTAAAGCCCATAGGTTGATTTCCAAGGGGTGTTTGTATCATCTTGTGAGAGTAAAAAATATGGAGTCCAAAGTCCCTTCCATGATGCCTATCTATTGTTGCATTGCATCCCACATACTTAGTACATGTATCATCTTGTGAGAGTAAAAAATATGGAGTCCAAAGTCCCTTCCATTGAGTCAGTCTCGATTGTAAATAGATTTCTCAATATCTTCCCAAATGACCTTCTTGATGTCCATCCCAAAAGGGAGATAGATTTTGGCATAGATCTCCTTTCTGACACCCAACCTATCTCTATTCCCCCTTATCGTATGACCCCGACGGAGTTGAAGGAGTTAAAGAAGCAAATGAAAGATTTATTGGAGAAGGGATTTATTAGACCTAGCTAATCACCTTAGGGTTCACCGGTGTTGTTTTTGAAGAAGAAAGATGGGTCACTTAGAATGTACATTGAATACTGGCAACTCAATAGGATCACTATAAAGAATAGATATCCTCTTCAAAGGATTGATGACTTGTTTGAACAATTGCAAGGGGCTAGCTTTTTCTCTAAGATTAATCTTTGATCATGGTACCATCAAGTGAGGGTGAGGGAGTGTGATATTCCTAAAACAACCTTTCGGACTAGATACATGCATTACATGTTTGTGGTGATCTCCTTTAGGTTGACTAATGCACTGACAATGGACCTAATGAATAGAGTCTTCAAGCCCTACCTTGATTCCTTTGTGGTAGTCTTTATTGATGATATTTTTATCTATTCATATAGTAGGGAAGAGCATATAGGTCATTTAAGGGCTGTGTTGTAAAGGTTAAGGGATGAGAGATTGTATGCTAAATATAATAAGTGTGAATTTTAGTTGAAGGAGGTTCCATTCTTGGGTCATGTGGTGTTGGGGGATGGCACAAAAATGGATCCTAAGAAAACTGATGTGATTAGGAATTGGCTTAGACCATTGAACCCATCAGATATTAGCAGTTTCTTGGGCCTTGCGGGTTTCTATAGAAGGTTTGTGAATATGGTCTCCTCCATTATTTCTCCTATAACAAAATGGACTTAAAAGAAGGTGAAATTTGTGTTGACCGACGAATGCAAGACAAGTTTCCAAACATTGAAAGATAGGCTTGTGTCTACTCCTATATTGTCTCATCGGATGGGCTTGAGGGTTTTGTTGTGTATTGTGATGCATCTAAATTGGTTTGGGTTATCTACTAATGCAAAATGGTAAGGTCAAAGCCTATGCTTCTAGGAAACTCAAGGTGCATGAAAAGAACTACCTACCCATGATCTTGAATTAGCCATCGTGGCATTTGCATTGAAGATTAGGTAATATTATTTTTATGGGGTACATGTTGATGTCTTAATCGATCATAAGAGCCTTCAATATGTCTTCACTCAAAAAGATCTTAAAATTGATACAAAGAAGGTGGCTAGAGCTCTTTAAGGACTATAACATGAGTGTACATTATCATCCGGGTAAGGCAAATGTTATGGCGGATGTTTTGAGTCGGGTGTCCATGGATAACCTAGCTCATGTGGATGGTGGTGATAGAGAGATGGCTAGGGAGGTGCAAAGATTGGCTAGATTGGGGGAAGGTTGGAAGATGTGGGTGATAGTGTTATTGTTGTTGATAGTTCTAAATCTTCTATGGTCGATGAGGTGATAGAAAAACAAGATCTAGACTCCTCCTTGCTTGAGTTGAAGGCCTTGGTGAAAGAAGGCAAGATAGAGGTTTTCTCCCAAGAGGGAGATGGGGCCCTTAGATACCATTGTAGGTTGTGTGTTTCATTTGTTAATGGTTTGAGGGAGAGAATTTTTGGCAAACCCTATAATTCCTCTTATCTTGTCCACCCCAGTTCCACCAAAATGTATAGAGACTTGAGAGATGTGTATTACTGGGGAGGAATGAAGAGAGATATTACCAAATTTGTTTTCGGTTGCCATAGTTGTCAACAAGTCAAAGCCGAACATCAAAGGTCAAGTGGCCTAACCTAAGACATAGAGATTCCTACTTGAAAGTGGGAGGTAGTTAATACGGATTTTATGGTTGGGTTGCCCAAGACTTGGAAAGGTTTTGATTCTATATTGGTTGTGGCTGATAGGATGACGAAATTGGTTCACTTTCTACCAGTCAAGACTCCATATGGGGCTAAAGAGTATGCAGGGTTGTACATCCATGAGTTGGTGAGGTTGCATGGCATTCCCTTATCCATTATATCGGATCATGGTGCATTATATCGGATTGTGGTGCACAATTTACTTCACACTTTTGGAGAACTTTTCAAAGGGGTCTTGGGACTAAAGTTCACCTTAGTATGGCTTTCCACCCTCAAATGAATATCCAAGATGAGAGGACAATACAAACACTTGAGGATATGCATAAGGTTTGTTTATTGGAGCTTAAAGATAGTTGGGATGACCATCTTCCATTGATTGAATTTTCCTACAACCATAGCTACCACTCCAGTATCGGTTTGTACCTTAGAGAGCTAACTTGGTCTCATTCTTCACAAATGATATTCTATATGAGCATGATATACTTAAGCATGATTTACTTATGCATTGATCATACATGTTATCTTACTATAATACGTCTATTGTCTATCGTCTTACATTTTTTATTATGATGTCTATCTCTTGTTGCATTGCATCCCGCATACTTAGTACATTCAAACATACTAATGCATACTTTTGCCTAGATAATATCACCATTTAGGAATCGGTGCCCGAGTTGATCATCATCCTCCTCCTCCACATGGCTAGGCGGTGTTATTCTAAGCTTGTGGGTGATTCCTCCATTTCGGAGAGTTTGATTTATGTCTTTTGTCTATTATCTATGTATTAAGACATGATCTTGTATTATCCTTGACTATGAGGGTGAGCCCGGTTACTTTGTCTTTTGCTCCTGCTCTTTCTATGTTTTAAAGGTATATGTTCGACAAGGTGTGTGTTATGTATGAGCTTGACTCTTGCTTTTGACTTCGGTGTTTATGCACGTTTCCCTTAGTCGCATTGCCCTTACTTTTAATTGTATATGTCTTTTTATGCTTCTGTAACCAAGAATGTGTGATGATATGCTTAGAGGCTTATTTGGGGTCCCCTTCAGGTTTCCTATTCGCCATGTCACGTCTAGGCCCTAGGCTTGAGTCGTGACAAAAACTCAATGTAAATCAACCAAGCAACAAATAGTAAAACCCTCATTTAAGATACCTTGAAATTCCTAATCAAATCTCATAATACATCATAGTTTCATTGCTCAAAATATGAATAGTCAATCAACATTTCATAAAGCCCCAAAAAGTTTTATATTCACAATACATAATAAGAGATACACATAGATAATCTAATTTAAAAACATGTAATTTTCATAAAAAGGAAGGTTAGGCATCATGGGTGAAAGGACCCAATGGTTGAAACCCACATACCTCAAATTTGGGTTTTTCTTGATGTAGTCATAAAGGAGACATGAAGCTTAAATAGAGTTATTGAGATCCGAAATTAATCTTGGGACACTTGAATTTGGATGAAATATTTGGTTAAGTATTAGAGAGAGTTTTGAGAGGGTTTTGAGTGATATAGAGTTGAAAAATGGCTAAGTATAGGTGTTTTTATACATAAGTTGGCATGGGGCTATGACCAAGGCCCTTGGGTCGAAACAGAATTGCATGGGAAAATTAACACTAATCTGCACTGCTGGCATGTCACGGCAAAGGCGCGAATCGCCACTGGAATTTGTAATTTTTGAAAATCATTTTTTTGCTACGGCTCCTCTAAAATCGAGGTTATATTCATTTAACACTCAATTTTGCCCCTAATCACGAATATGATGTCAGATTTTTTATTTAACATACAGATTTTAAGATATATAGAAATTACAATCATGGGCATTTTCGAAGCACATTTTTGGGGTGTTTTAGGGGCGATTCAATAAATCAAAAGCAAAAGAGATATCAAAAATGGAGATGAATGAAAGGGGACCAAAAGAATCCTTGACCCTAAATAGAACATGTAGAGTTAAGAGGGGATGAGCTACTATTCAGCATTATTATCCTACCCAACCTTTATCGTATATTACAATCTTAGCAAAGTCCTTTGGGATCCTAGTTAAGAAGAAGGTCAAGTAAACTCCGATTTAAAATAAGGGCAAGCCTATGGGTTGAAGCTTAGATGCTATTTCTCATTTGGGAGACTGAGAAGTCTTGAGTATTCTGGATATTCTTTGGCGTGAGGGTGAATAGTGGTGCCTTTAAGCAGTGATTAGCAGCTACATGAGCATTTTTGAGCATATCCATGTTTTGATTACTACTTAGTCATCTTTCGAGCCTTCAAAGTCACGTAAGTGGTTTGTGGATGTTCGATAAGGGATAAAAAAGGTGAAGATGTATGTGTTGCTCCCTGTGGCACTGTTTGCAAGCGTTGAGTTAGATAGATTGATGTTTGATTTGCTTAAGAGCAAGCGAATATTTAAGTTAGAGGTGTTGATGAGTCTATATTTTGGACTCTTTTTGGGGATATATTGTAAAGAAACATGATGTCGCCCAAGTTACACCTCCTATTTTGAGGATAAAGTGGTCGTTCTCAAGATATAAAACCTAACAAAAGTTAGGGTTGAATGCACAGGGAATACGTAGACTCATGACCAATTCACCAATAAGGAACTCAAGAAGTTAACCAACACAATTTCTCGAGGTGGGGTTTTCAATAATCAATAAGAAAGTAAACTAAACTAACTATCACGAGAGATAATCAATAATAGAGAGCAACTAGGGTATCATGTTTCCTATGACTCCCTAACTTAGTATCATTGGATAATTCAATTCTTGTCTAGTGTATAGCATTGCAGGACAGTAATTTAAGTTCACCAACCCCTTTTGTTAAAGGTGAGAGGCAAATTTCACTATATGGCTTGGCCCATCTCCATAATGTTCAATACTAACCATTACTTATAAGCCCAGTCAACCTCTCCTTGGCCCAGTTTGGTTGATTAGACAAAAACATACCATCGAATCTTGTTAATCAATCTCTTTTTCTATTCATTACTACCTTGGTCCAGTCAGTAACACTACGGGGGTTCTAATGTTTGCCACTATTAGAAAACATGCAAAACGAAGAGAATTGATTAATACATGCATATACCCATTCCAAGAATTGCAAATTACCTGGGTTTATTAAGTTAGTTATTTATGGTTCCCACAACCCTAGTTATGGATTTAGATTCTCATGCTATGGGTAGATGAAGAAATTATGAATTGAGAAAATATAATTAAACAGTTACCCTATTGAGTTAAGATCATGCAAATCCAAGAAGAATGAGAATCACAAGCTTCAAGATAAAATTTACCCACAAGTGTTTTTTCACTATCTTCCCTCTCAAGTATTGAGTTCTCCAAGTACAAATCGTGAAAGTATAGAAAAATAATGACATCCTCCCTAGTACAATAACCTAAAAGAACTATTTATAATAATTATAATTAAATCCTAAATAAAATAGAAAAACTGGTCAGCAGACTCCACAAAAGATCTCTACAACACGTAATGTGATTTACGAGTCGTAGTTGGGGTCTTGTAGTCAGCTTCTGGAATTTTGGACTTCTCTTCTATGACACAACTTTACAATGTGTAAACTGATCCACAACTGAACTACATGTTTGTAGGCTTTAACTTCATCAACTTATCCCTCACGGGAGATCTTCACAAAACCCATCAATACAACTCGTAGAATGTTCTAAGACTCATATGCATGTCTCGTTGAGCTAATCTTCATAATTTAACCTTCACTAGAATTTGTCATGAAACTACCTCTATGACTCGTAGAATGTCCTACGATCCGTAGAGTAACTCGTAAATCATCAAAAACCAGTAATCTTCTATAATTTTTGCCCCAAATCTTGGCTGACCTGTGTTCGTGCAAATCTGAACATAAAAACACATAAGACCCACAAATATTGCATTGAGAACACATAAAATCCTAAGTTTTAAACATCAAAAGTTCTTTATTTTGGTACCACATCAAAACATTACACTTAGTATGCTATTATTTCCAACTTCTAACAAATATGCATGTGATGTGACAGGAAATGAGATTAAAAGTGCACAAATGGATAATACTTGGTGAAATCTTGGAAAGGGAGTAAAAGCACAAAAAGGTAGAGAAAAGTAGTATCTTCAACATACTCGAAAAATTTTCGAACACTTAGAGAGATTGCCTATCATTGTAGCAACCAAGGTTCCAAATCAAGCCAAAAAGGCGGCCAAATTCAATATCGCAAAGCATGTTCAGCGCACTGCCAAATTGCACAAGAGATCATCTAAAGATGCAGTACTTGAAGCCCCCAAACACTGATAATAAGGCAATATGATCGATATTTTGTCATATCACCGAATTGGATCTGTAGAATGAAGTATCATTGCCTAATATTAGAAAAGAAGAAGCCTTTTTAAAATGCAGTGAAAAGTGAACAAGTACACATTCGGTGCATCACCGGACTGCTCGGCCGATGGTCGGCCTTGACCGCCAAATAGCATTTCCTAGCACAAACTTTCACATGTTTGCATAGAGTATATAAGCAATTTTAGAAAGGATATTGTACATATCAGTTCAACAACAACATACCCAGTGGAATCCCACAAGTGGAGTCTGGGAAGGGTAGAATGTACGCAGACCTTACCACTACCTAAATAGAGAGGTTGTTTCCTAGGAACCCTCATCTCAAAACCCATACGCATAATGGACTAGATATGATCAAAAGTAAAGGAAAGAAAGTACAAAAGAAAAAGCATAAGAAAGTGCATGACTATATGAAAGTATAATACAAATAACACATAAACAACAAATACTGACAATACAAAAGTATAATACAGTTACATGTTAGAAAGAAAACACTGCTACTCAAACCTATATAGCCCCCTGACTACCTAAACCTACTAACCAATTATCCTACTACTCTAATTCGCGACCTCCACTTCTTCCTAGCTAGGGTCATGTCCTCATTGAGATTTAGTTTCGCCATATCGTGTCTAATCACCTCCCACCAGTATTTCTTCAATCTATCTCTACCCCTCTGAGTATCTCCTAAAATTAACCTCTCGCACCTCCTAATAGGAGTATCGACACTCCTTCTCCGCACATGTCCAAACCATCGTAGTCTCGCTTCCCTCATCTTCTCAGCCACCTGGGCTACCTCTAGTTTTTCTTGAATGGTCTTATTCCTAAACTTATCACTCCTGCTATGACCACATATCCATCTTAATATCCTCATCTTTGCAATGTGC
This sequence comes from Solanum virginianum, assembly GCA_000787875.1. Lineage (NCBI taxonomy): Eukaryota > Viridiplantae > Streptophyta > Magnoliopsida > Solanales > Solanaceae > Solanum > Solanum virginianum. Next base: position 49,636 of record DF360100.1, on the reverse strand, counting down.
ATCTTATTGACATGTGCATTTTTGATAGGCCAACACTCTGCCCTATACAACAAAGATGGTCTAACCACCAATCTGTAAAACTTACCTTTGAGTTTAGGTGGTATCTTCTTATCATATAAAACTCTAGAAGCTAGTCTCTATTTGGTCCATCCCACCCCAATACGGTGTATGACATCATCATCGATATCACTACTATTCTGGATGATGGACCCTAGATACTTAAAGTTTTCCCTCGTGGGGATAGGTTGAGTGGCAAGCCTCACATCACAGTTTGCTTCATCCCTCTCAACACTGAATTTACACTCTAAGTATTCCATTTTAAACCTGCTCAACTTGAATCCTTTAGATTCCAAGGCGTGTCTCCAGGATTCCAGCCTATCGTTAACTTTAGTTTGGGTCTCATCAATCAATACTATATCATCTGCAAAAAAATATACATCATGGTACCTCCTTCTAGATAGATCGCGTCAGCTCATCCATCACTAAGGCAAATAAGAAAGGGCTCAACACAGATCCCTGATGGAGTCCCATCTCAACAGGAAAATACTCAGAGTCTCCTCTAACCATTCTTACTCGAGTTTTGGCTCCATCGTACATATCTTTAATCGTCCTAATATACACCATTTTTACATCTCTCACCTTTAGACACCTCCATAAAATATCTCTTGGGACTTTGTCATATGCCTTCTCAAGGTCAATGAACACCATATGAAGATCCTTCTTTCTTTCCCTAAATTTCTCCACTAACCTCCGGACAAGATGAATTGCTTCAGTAGTCGACCCCCCCGGCATGAATCTAAACTGATTCTCTGATATAGATACTATACCTCGTACCCTCATCTCTATTACTCTCTCCCAGACCTTCATAGTGAGTCTTAAAAATTTGATACCCCTGTAATTGTTATAGTTTTGAATATCTCTCTTGTTCTTGTATAGTGGAACCATTGTACTCTTTCTCCACTCCACAGGCATCTTGGCAGTCTTCATGATAGCATTGAATAGTCTAGTCAACTATTTTATGCACTCCACAGGCATCTTGGCAACTCTTGACCATGTTTTTCCAAAAGTCTATCGGAATCTCATCGGGGCCGATCGCCGTCCCCTCTTCATCCTACTAATAGCTCGTCATAGCTCCTCAACTCTAAACCGCCTGCAATAACCAAAAGCACGATGGTTTTCGGAGTGTGCCAACCTACCCAGCTCGATATCTCTATCACCTTTTTCATTCAAGAGTTTATGAAAGTATGTTTGCCACCTTAGTTTAATGGAGGTGTCATCTACCAACACCTCGCCCTCTACATCCTTGATGCACTTTACTTGGTCCAAGTTGCGAGCTTTCCTTTCCCTTACTTTAGCGATCCTATACAATCTTTTTTCCCCACCTTTATCACTTAGCTCATCATACAGGTGCTCAAAAGCTGCTGACATCACATTAGTCACCGCTATCTTTGCTTCTGCCTTGGCCTTCTTATAGATTACCTTAAGCTTTTTCTTTTCATCTTTGTCCCGACACTCTAACCAGTCTGTGTAAGCGACCTTTTTGTCTTTAACTTTGCCCTGAACTTTATCATTCTACCACCAATCGCCCTGGCGTCTACCACAGGCGCCTCATGAAACCCCTAATACCTCGGTAGCTACCTTTCTTATGTAACCAGCAGTCGTGTCCCACATACTGTTCACAGACCCTAAACTACTCCACGCTTCTAAATTTCTCAACTTTTCTTCCATCTTGCAGGAAAGAGCAGGCGTAAGCCCTCCCCATCTAATCCTAGGTTTAACATACATAACTTTCTTCGTCTTTTCACTCTTGATCTCCACGTCCATTACTAAAAGCCTATGTTGAGTGGAAACATTTTTGCTCGGAATCACCTTGTAATTCTTACATAGACTTCTATCGCCCTTTCTGAGAAGTAGGTAATCTATCTAAGTCTTCACTACCGTACTACGAAAGGTAATCAGGTGGTTTTTCCTTTTTGGGAAATACGAGTTACCAATCACTAGCTCAAACACTTTGGTAAAATCCAAGAGCGATAACCCACTATCATTCCTCTCCCCAAAACCAAAGCCTCCATGAACGTCTTCAAACCCACTAGAATTAGCCCCGATATGCCCATTAAAGTCACCTCCAATAAAGATTTTTTCGTATCCCATATTCCTCGCACAACCTCATTCAGATCCTCCCAAAAGAGCCTTTTAAATTCGCCATCTAGGCCCACTAGGGCACATAAGCACTAACTACGTTCACCACATGTCTACCAACCACGAGCTTGATAAACATCATCCTATCATTGACCCTCCTAACCTCAACCACATACTGACCCTAGTCCACCATTTTCTCCTAGCGCCACGAAACTATACACGTGATACTCCCTAGACTACTAAAGCCGCAATCTAACACTTATACAGGTACAACAATAAGAAAAACTACCAATCAACTACAATATACAGCAATATACAGAATATACAACAATGTACCACAATAATACACAACAATATACAGCAATAGACAATAATATACAGCACTATATATAGTAAGATATACAGCACTATATACAGCAGTAATATATCAATATATAAAGCAGTATACGATAACATATAGCTAAATCAATAAAGACATGATATTCAATAGTCAACAGTAATCAACTATACTTCAACAGTATGTAATATGTAAGAAGATATATGTAAGGCGATATATGTAAGAATGTTCAAGTAATCTATATACAAGGACTATCTAGATCCAGCAATGTGTATACAAAAATATACAATATTCAACAAACATTAACACAAATAACAAGCTTAGTAAGTAGTCAAGAATCAATTAATAGATAAAAAATATTCACTCAGTAGAAAGTAATAAACAGAGAAGAGTTTGGGAGATATCACTTGGAATCAAAGATGGTCTCGCCGGACCTATTGCCCGCCTAAAAACTCGAGCCAGAAACTTACTAGGCTGCTGACCAGAAAATTGACAGATCTGCTGCTCACTTGACCCGCAAAGCCACTAGGAAAATAAGGTAAAAAGTAAAGGAGAAAGAAAGATGAAGCTGGTGGACGAAGCTGGTGAAGAAGCAGAAGACTATGCAGATGCCTTTGACACCGGTGACAAAGAACAGTCAACGACGATGCGATGCAGATGATGATGAATAGATGTCAACAATGAGGATGATGATGATAAAGGACACAGATGCAGATAACGATGAAGAACACAGATACAGACGGCGATGACAAGGACAATAATGATGAAAAGTACTGATGCAGATGATGACAACGACGATGATGAATGACACAGACACAGATAACGATGAAGAACATAGACACAGAGGGCAACGACGATGATGACTCAGACGATAACGACAAAGACTATGATGACACAAACGATAAGAAGGTAACAAAAACCCCTGGATCTCTAATTCGACAAGGGTTCACCAGAGATAAGGCCAAGAGTTTTCCAGCCAAGAGAGTACCAACCCTTGTCGAAAAAGAGTAATGATCAAGAAGTCAATGTTAGCTGGAAGAGAAAGCAAAAGAGTGTGTAAGAGAGAGTACAAATGATAGTTAGGGTTTGAAGCTTTTGGAGAAAATTAGCTGGTGATAATAAGATAATTTCTATTCAATCTTGTTACCCATGATTACTGCTCTGTTTGGTATCAAAACTTTAATTTCTAGCATATGTGGCTAAAACCCCATGTTAGGGGTGTGCTATTGATATGGGTTTTTTATTTTTCTATTGGGTATTTGATATTTTGACTTACCTATAGTTGATTTGAGTGAACTTATATCAATTCCTATGATTACTCTATAATTTCAAGGTTGCAAACTTGGGGTTTACTCTAGATCTCTGATTGTTGCTTTAGCTTGAAAGATTAGAGTGCGGAATGAATATAATGGCTGGAATCCTGTTAGGGTTTCAGTTATAGTCCACAGTCATGGATTCAATGGCAAGGTATTAGGGGTTTTGCTGAGACTTCTTAGGCCAAGCGTGTCCTTGGTGGTCCACACATGATTTCTTAGTGGATTCATATGAAAAACCCTTGTATTATAGCTGATATGGGTTACAAGAAACCTAGCCTATTCATTCAATATCAACTCATTTAGTCAAATATTTAGACAAAACTGGTAGATCAATTTCCATCTTTGCACATCCCCAATATCTTCCCGTAGTTACTATTTAAATCATTAATTAGAACTTGTTTAGATCAATCATTATTTTGATTATTGCAATTCCCCAGATCCTTCAATTACTTAGCCCAACAGTACTTTATCCTTGAACAATGATTCCTCATGGGATCGACCCCATCCTCTAAAGTTGGGTTATTATGCTGATGATGACCGTTCCTGCTTCCTTTGAGTAGTTGGGTTGAGCAAAATCAGAGGCACAACCTTTTTCGCAAATCCCAAATCTTTCTTACTATTATCTCTCTGATAAATCATTGTTTTTAGTATTTTTGAATAAGTAGTCCATTTGAGTGATTTGGACAACTCTTTTTTGACTCGGACAACGTCCCTTTCAAACTAAATATTCCTTTTTAGTACCATAGCCAAATTTGTCTCAACATCATTCAAACTAGCTTCTAGTTCAAGTTGTAGACTAGCCTTTTCTGTCCCTTTTAGACAACCCTTTGTTTCTTCAATTTTTCATAAAAAGCTATATTTCCATTTCAAGATTTAATAAATATTTCTCCATTTAATATAACTAAGAGAGTAAGCCATGTTTTTTCATCTTGAACAAGATTTAATTAATTGTTCAATAAATACTTTTTAGTAGTTAACTCAATAATAGAATCAATAAGAACAACAGTTAACTTCCTAGCGTCTTAATTGAAAAGATGTGCAAATTTTCCTTAAAACCATATGAAGTTACCTCTTCATCAGGTTCATCATTATCTTCAGATTTTGCCATGAATGCAAACATGTGAGTGAAGATATCATCATCTTCATTCACAACCATCAAGGAGGCACTCTTGGGGTGCTTAAACTCTTTTGACTCACTTGAGTAATTTCCCCAAATAGTAAGAACCTTCTTCACAACATAGCCTACTGTAGCCTTTCTACTTTTCCTATCAGGGACTTGGTCCCTTGGCTTATCTTTGTTCCCTCCAACCTTTCATAATCTTTATACTCCATCTTAAGAATTGGATAATGTCTTAGTTTTCCACATTTGTTAAACAGATCATTTACAGTAGCTACTCTGTTAGGATTCTCTTTCTTCTTGAAACCTCTATGTTTCCTTAAACTTTTTTGGAACCTTATAGTGAGATATGCCATCTCATCTTTATCTTCTTCAAATTTCTCACCTTGTTTTACCTTCAGAGATAATGACTTATTCTTCTTTGTAGAATCATTTTCTCTATTCAATTATGAGTTTGTTCATTACCAATTAATACATCATAGTCAACTCCTTTAAGTCCTTGGGCTCAGTACTTACATGAGCCTTCTTGGCCTGTGACTTAGGAAGACTTTCTAGGATCTTCCTAACTTTCGTGCTAGGATGAATAGGTTAACCTAAGCATGAAAGTTCATTTACAATGGATGAGAACCTAGTATATATTTATTATGAATTGATTCCCCTTCTTTCATTGTAAAATTTTCATACTGAGTAATGAGTATATCTACCTTTGAATCCTTAACTTGCTCAACGCCTTCATGAACAGTACATAAGTAATCCCAAATCTCTTTTGCTGACTCACAAGCTGAGATTCAATTGTATTCTTCAGCTCTAACTCCACAAAACAAAACTTCTTAGCTTTGTAATCCTTTTTCAATCTTCTTCCTATAGCATCAACGTATTGTTTTTGAGTCTTAGGAACTATTACAGTGATATCTCCTTTCTTTACCTCCAAAGTGGGAACATGAGGACCATTAAGCATAATATCCCATAGCTTATTGTCTTGAGTCATAAGAAAGTCGTGCATATGCCTCTTCTACCAACTATAAATTATCTATTAAATCTAGGGGGCTTGGTAATGACTAACCCTCTTCCAGATTCAGTGGAGCTGTTATTTTTTCTTTATGATTCCCTCCAGGTGTTAACTTTTTACAAAGCCCTTGCACTGATACTAATTGATGGAATGTTTATGTCTATTGAGTATAAAAGTACCAGGTCCCTTGACAGAATAATAACCAATAAAAATAGAAAAGAAGCAAAATAAAATCACACAAGCTGTTTATATGGAAATCCCTTTGCTCAAGGGAGGTGAACACCATGATCTGTACTCGTAGGGTTTCAACCCAACTCCATTCATATCAGTGTAGTAAATTTTGCAATAACAAACCCTTGTAATCAATAAATTTAACTCTAAATTTGTTCCCCCTCACTATGATAACTCTACTATAGATTCAAGCACCAAAACAGTAACTTAGCTACCTACTAAATAAACTAACTCTAGCCAACTTAGACTTCACTAACTCACCATAGCTAACTCTAGCTATATCTTAATAGTAAGGAGCAAAGGCTTCCTATATATCAGACCCTTTATAGATTAGGAATCAATTAACAATACGCAAGAACTTAATAATAATATTAAGAACAATGATGTACATAAAGTAAAAGCAACTATGATCTTCTTAGTGTACTTGACGAAAGCCTTAGCAAGAACACACTCAATTTGTGAAGAAACCCTAAAACCTTCATCTCAACACAGGTTGAAAGTATATACCCAGTATCAGTAGTATTTAGAGCATCTTCATTGGCTAGGCAACTATTACGTAGCAGGTAGACCCATACCAACAATGACAGAATTGTCAGTGTACTGTTTATCAAGTGTCGCTTTCAGATCACACCATACATGGGATCGAGTCCCTAATCAGTTCTCATGGTTTGCTAAATCATCAAAACTACATAATATCATTAAGAATGCAAGAGATCTAAGAACATGAAGCTTGAGACCCTTGCTTTATTCTTTAGGTTGTGACAATTTAGAAAAAAACGTTTTGACAGAATTTGAGAATTTGAGTGAAATACTTAGGAACAACATAGTTTTAATGTTAAAAGAATGAAAAGTGTCTAAAATATTCATAAAAAAATTATCATTTGGACCATAACCCCTATCTATAGTTGGTAGTTGTTTTAACAGGCTGTAGACTTCCACATGTAGATGTCAATCACAAATTCAGGGTTTCTAAATCTTAAACATAAATCCTCTTTTCCACACCCATACAAGTAACTACGCTCTGTCTTGCTTACCCATAGAACCCAAGTACTGCAACTTCAAATCCCTAAATAGCTTAATCCAAATTTATAGACCATGGATCACTTAATGACTGGTCAAAGCCCCTCGATGAGTTAATACGCTGCTAGCCTAATAGAGGATCTAGTCCTCGAAATATAGTAAGATATAATTTGAAGAAAGTAAATAACAATAGACAAATGCACAAGGATTTTACGTGGAAAAACTCTTTGCTCATGGGAGGAACAACCATGACTTGTCACCACAGGATTTACCAAAACTAAGTCCACTAATGATCAAAGTAAAGACATTCAAGACACCGCTATTTCTCTACTTCCCCACAAAAACAACTTGTACTACAAGGACAAGCAATGAGCACCTAAAATATATCTTAGTCTAAGCCCACAACCTTTATTAAGTTAGACTAAAACACAAATAAGCCTTTAGACTATCACACGGTCTACAAGGCATACAAAGCCCAAAATAACAATAACCAAGACTAATCACATACCTTTATAACTTAGGTGTAATCTTACACTTTAGAACACGACACAATAACTATCAAGTAAAGAACTATAGAAATCTTCTATTAGGTCCCTCATCTGGAGCAATTCTATCTTCTTACATAAGGAGCCAAGGAAGAACTTTTTAGCGCAAGGATATTCAGTCTAGTAATACTTGACAACTTATATTTATTCCTTGGACAAGCTCCTTTTATATTGTTGTGGACACAATACATGGACCACTAGTCCTTCAGTACACTTCTAATAGATATCTTACCTACCACAATAGCATTACAAGTTGTTTCCCATGACCAGCTTTAGCAAATCAGCCCACTGGTCTACCTAGTTCAAGACTTAGTTTGTTAATCATCAAAACATTAAAACATAATGTACTCTATGTACTTAACAATTTCCCCCTTTTGATAATGATAAACTATGTCCCATTGATCCACCTGTTCCCTCTGTACTTATGCTCCCTCATACCTGTTATTTCCCCCTGAATATAACATTCCCTCTGAATATGATCATATTTTTCCCCTTTTGACATCATTAAAAGGAAAACAATGAACTAAGAGAAAATCACAATCAGAAAATACCAGGTACTCAAGAATACATAATATAATCAAAATCATAGAAAATAAATAATAGGAATTTAACTAGATATTCAGAAAAAAGACCCTTATTATTCAAATAGTATCCCGCTCACAAACACCCACTACAAGAATAGGAACTGCCCAGGATAGAGCCAAGACCATAAACACAAGATTTAGACAATAAGGACTAGAGACATGGACAATAGGGGGTACGTAAGCAGGGAAGCTTAGGAACTAGAGGACTTGGGGAAAGAGATAAGATTAGTTTATATATGTTTGCACTATGGTTCGTGTGTTCCTCCAAAGGTTGTTGGGTAAGAGACTTGACCTCCTTGGTCAGTTGTGCATTCTCCTCTTTTAGCCTCAACACTTCAGCAGAACTTGGTCCTTTACCAAAGCCTTTAGCCACCTAAGCATTTAGCAAAGTGAATTCAGCATCTTTCTTAGCTAAGGCTATAGCTAGGTCCTTTACTTGTTCCCTCAAGGCTTTTATTCTAATCCACTAGATCAGACAAAGGTGATTTCTTGGCCCTTGCTTGAGGTCACCACACTCATATTCCTTTAGAGTGTTGTGGGACAAAGACTCCTTTATGGTCCGTGCAATTCCCTTGCACAGTTCCACCCCACAATACTCAAACACCTGGTTGAGTTGATAGCCATAGGCCAAACCATGCTTCCCTTTAGCCAAGTTAAACACCTTTGTCATGTGCTCCATTATCAGTGCTGGTAGATTTATTTCTACCATGGTCTTCAATATTTCTATCAAGCACAAGTCTGCCATTGTGGCTATGGTCCTTTTCTCCATCCTTGGTAATAGAACTTTGTTGACAAACTCAAAATACAACTGATATTGCCCCTTGAGAAACTTCATAGAGATAACTGTGGGATTTAGATTTTTCAACTTCCCAGCCTCCTCTAAGAAACTTTTTGAAGCAAATTTGTCAACTACAGTTCTGATCCTTTCCTTCTTCACCTACAAGATTTCACTCAGACTATCCTCATCTATCTTAAAGGAAATATCCCTAAAACTTGTTATAAATCCCCTATCTTCCTAAATCTTAATATTCAAATAAAATTCTCTCACTCTTCATTCATGAAGGAATGGCACTGGCCATTCGAACAAGTGGCCCTATCCTTGAATTTAAACAGTATCAACAAGCTCATAAAAACTTGGGCTATTCTTAGCTAGAGTAAAACACTCTCCCATTCAAAACCTTTTGGTTTTGAAGCAAATAGATTCTTTGGTCCCTTGTTAAAACCTTTTTTGTTTTTCTTCTTTTGATTTGTAAACCTGGTTTCCTTGTGGAAGCAAGGTCATTCCTCTTTCCATTGATAGTATCTTTCTTTTGAACCTTAGGGCCTTTTGGCCCTTCAAGTCCTTGATGTAGGTCTCCCAACTCTTCCTCAGACTCAGTCCAGTCAATATCCTTTTCCTCTTCAATGTTGATAACCTAATCCTTAGGTATGTCATTCTCAACAACAGTGGTTCTCCTCTACCTTTTCTTGTACACATATTTATGCTTTCTTGCAGTCATAGTATCATTCACCTTCTTTTTAGTCTCCCTAGTAGTATAACTTCTAGCAACCATAGTAGTTCTCTTACTTACCTTTTATTTATCTTTATCCTTTCTAACCTGGTCCCTTGTAGGAGAAGGAGCAAAAGGGACGTCAATCTTTGTTATCTTCCATGGAAGTAGTATACTGTCATCCTCATCATCTTCATCCTCTTCTTCTTCCATAGCAATATTCATTGGCCTGACCTCACTCACTAGTGTTTGCTCATAAATAGGGGTTTCTCAGTGGAGATGAGGTACCTTGTTCCTCAGTAACACTGGAAGGAGGTTCTACGGGGTTCAAATTAGGTAAAGCACAGGGTTATTCTAACCCTGTAGGTGCAGATTCAGAAGGAATGTGCATAGTTAGAGAGAATCATATGAGACCCTAGGTTAGAAGATGAAGATCACTAGGTTTTACTTGAGAGTGTAGAGGTGTGGATAGTGGTGTATTGATATTAAGATAGCGTATAGAATCATGTTCCACACCCATTTGAGAAGAGAGTTGTTCTAGACTAGCAGACATGGTGATGAACACAAAAAGACATTTGAAGAAGATGAAAGAACAAGAGAAAGAATTGGTACAAAGCTTGTTGAGAGAACTATAAATAAAAATGATGGATGAAATTAATTTAAAAAGGGATGGAAAAGAATTGTGTAGTCCCTGATTGGTCACGACTCTTCGATTATAGGGATAAAGTGATGTCAGTTCAAAAATGCTGAATCGACATGATAGGTCCTGAGCATCCACATTAATGAAGTAAGAGATTATGAATAGAATAATAACCTGGTAGTGGGTCAGGTCCCTTAGTGAACCTTTAAACAACCCTAAAAAGTGCCTGAAAATGCACCTCCAAATGCCTAGAATTTTAAATTCTATATATCTCAAATTCTATGCGCGATATCAAAAATATAACTTCATATTCTTATTCAGATAATCAAAATTAGGGGAGCATTAGTCTATCCCCAATTTACGAGCAACCGCAGTAATGTTTGAAAATTGCAAAAATGCAATTTCTAGAGACAATCCGCGTCCTTGGCACGACGCTCCAAGGGCGCACTGGTATATATTTTTGTGTCCAGATTTTTCTATCTCAGTCCAAGACTTTTGGATCTTGGGCCTAAGTGCACCTAAACTTGTTTTTTTACATATAGTTAGTAATATTTCACCCTCATATCATCCTAAACATTCTCCAATATCCTCTCAAACCCTTAGCCATATTTTTTCACTCCCAAATTAAAGTCCCAAATCTCAAGACAAATCATAAGGATTTCCTTCAAGCTTCCATTTTCAATCTTCATCACGAGCTTCCTCAAAGCTAAGGTATGTAGGTTTTGGTCATTGTGTCTTTTCGCCCACGGTGCCTTAAACTCCTTTCTACTCAATTTTCAAGATTTAAAATTGATTTTACAATTGTGTTTACTAGTATGAACATGACTATGCACTATGTTGAAGCTATATAAAGTTGTGACTGTTTTGCTATGTTTTGAGTTATAAATTGTGGATCTATTGTAAAATTTGATGTGGAGTTTTGATGTATATTGCTTGAGGGTGTTACCAAGTATCTATTGATTTCTTTATACTAATTTTTCTAGCAAGATTTCACTCTTGAATTACATGATTTTACACTAGCATTACACACCTCTAAGTGTTTGATAAAATGTCCGATTGTGGATTCTTGAGGAATTGAAGGTCCAATGCATGTTTGATGAGATGAATGACTATACGATGATGAAATTATGATGAAATGATGATAGAATGATGATCGAATAATGATAAAATAATGATGAAATGATGATGAATAGGAATGTATATATATGATGATGAAAGGAGTGTGTGTGTGTATGTGTATATATATATATGATATATCTCTATATAGTATTGGGGATGACCGAGCATAGCTCAGGGGGTTGTAGGCCCGAGTAACCTACCGAGGGATTGGTACCTTGGTCACCTAGCTTGGGGGGTGGTAGGCCTAGGTAACCTTGTAGGAGTTTGGTACACATCAAACTTGATGAGGGGTTTGTACTCTGTGAACCTTGATAGGGGGTTAGTACTCCATCAACCTCGATAGGGGGTTAGTACACCGTCAACCTCAGTGGGGCATTTTTACTCTATCAACCTCATGAAGGGTTTAGTACCTCATTCACCTATCTGGGGGGTGGTAGGCCTTGGTTTACATTAAAATGGTCAATCCTTACACACGTATTGATCTATATAAGCATGGTTTTACTTTGAGCATCATTGATGACATATTGATCTATTCTCATGGTGTGGAGGAGCATAGGGCTCATTTGTGATTTATGTTGCAAAGATTAAGGGAGGAGAAATTGTATGCTAAATATGAAAAGTGTGAATTTTGGTCGAGGGAGGTTTCCTTCCTAGGACTTGTGATGTCC